>JAHWXV010371535.1:0-11368 GCA_024586415.1 Phrixothrix hirtus | reverse complement strand
GTTATTTTATTTAATGCACATCACGCTCTCAATTTTTACAAGTAACGTAACTAATAATTGAATCTTCAGTTAGCATTATTTCATTGATTTTTATATACAGAGTGATCATAAGTAAATGAGCATTTCCTAAACAGCACAACTTTATTCTTATTTAGACAAAGTTAATGAAAAACGGGGCGCTACAAATGCACTTATCTAATCTTTTCTATTGAAAGATATCTAATTGGGATTTGGGGCAATTTTGCAATTAATAGATCATCGGGTTGTAACTATAGCGAATTTCTACGTCCCTATGCAGGGTGTCACGATTTCTAAAGACCTCAGTTAAACACTCCAGAATCTCTGCAACGTTTCTTCTGTCTACGATTTCATTATAGACGTATCGAGAAATCCGAACTGCGTTCACTAGATCTAAAAATAATATTGGTACGAAATAAATAATCAACAACTTTTACTAACGAATTCAATTAGGACACGTCCATTAGTAGAATTATAAATAATTCTATTGTCTTCTAACATAGATTGTATTTTCAGGTTTTTTTAAATTGTTAATCTATTTAAAAATATAATTGAAATCTATCACCTGACCTTACCACGGTCTAAATGGGCAGTAGAATACAAACTACCAAAAGTCGGGATACCGTTTTGCAAGACGCCAGCTCAGTGCAAGAGGGAGTAAGTTAATTATTACGATACTGTAACCAAAGAAATTAGTCGGGAGCGCTAGTACCTAGAATAATATCCCTAAAATTGAATATTCAACAAAGGTAAACCTGGGCGCCAGGTGAGCACTTATGTGGCAGAAACTACCACGGTTGAGGAATCGTTGGGCTTGCAACACTTACAATTAAGTATTGTTATAGGTGACCTATTTCATAACAATTTACCTATCAGTGACCACTAGTTATAATTATGACGTTTCTATGAGCATTTTAAAAGCTAATAGTTGCAATACTGTTCCCGCGTCGTCACAAAACAATGGAGGGAGATGTGTTTGACGAACAATGTAGAGGATAGGGAGACCGATGCGTACCCAGTGTCGCTGGTGCGGAACCTGTTAGTTGAGTGCTGTGGTACCGTGAAGTAGTCTGTGTAAGGTGTCCACAACGTGATGTTTTCGAAGAAGGTATCCCGTTGAAAGAACGTCAATGCCAACGAATGATGCTGCGCTTTTATACAGGACTGTTGCCAGATGGGTGGCTGCATTTCGGGAAGTGTAGAATTTGCTACATACAGATCGTCCTAACTTCAACGCACATGTCGTTTAGCTCATTGAATCACTGTGAATCACGGATCGACATCGCGAGAGTTGGCATACGAGGTAAGGAGAACACATGGCCGTATTACACGTATTTCACGAACTAAGTTATCGCAAAAGTACATTTCAATGGGTGCCGCGCCATTGGACTAACATTCAAATATGTTACCGTTCTGCCCTTGTCAGGTAACCACTTGACTCATTTCAACGGAGATGCGTTCTTGGAGCGAATAATCGCATTGAATGAACGTGAATCCGCCCCTACAAGTCAAAGCTCAAACACCAGTCAAGTGTACAGCGGCACCCATCATCACCGAGGCTCAAGAAACTGCGGCAAGAAATTGGAAACGTGAACGTGTTAGTGATATTGGCGATCGATGCGCATGGTGTAATTATGCACCATCCGCTTCCTGATTGCTGAATTTCTGGAACATCACCTTCGACCAGAATTACGTAGAAAACGGTACAATTTCTAAAGACAAATGCCTATTGTGCTGCATTACAACGACTACTCTTTTTAGGGAATTATTGTAAAGGTAACAATGGGAAGTATTCAAGCACCCTCTCTAACTCCCTCGATGAATCCATGCGATTTCGATCTCTTCCCTAAGCTGAAGGAACCACTTCAAGATAAGAATTTCTCCTCCATAGATGACATTGCGCTGACCTTAGGGCGCTCCGTTGCAGGCAGGCAGACGTCCAGAAATCCAGTGCTGCTACAAGTATCGAGAAGCAGCAGATATGTGAAAAAAGGGCATACACGCAGCAGAGAATTACATTCATAGTTGTACGATAAATAATCTTGGATCTGTACATGTGTTGCCACTAATAATTTTTCAACCCTCGTATAAAAGATACTCAAATATGCTTCACGAGAATTGAACCAATAGTAAGCGAGTGTTATACATACATTCTCACACACAGAAACAATATATAAATAAATAAATAAATAAGCGGTTAATTGTATCGACACCCATGCAAGAAAAATTTATAAATACCAATTACGTAATAGCGTTTGATCGAGCAACTTGCTTTTTTCCTCAAAACTGCTTGCAATGTTTGAAATAAATTCATAGTTTGACACGGTACCTCGCCCGAAATAATAACGTAAAGAGATTTTTTTAAATTATGGGTATCATTCGCGATTACGTATATTATACCTCGGGACGCCTTTAAAAAACATATAGTGGTTACAAGCACCAACTAAACATTTCTATCGTTCAGTCAATGCAACAGATCATCGATTGAATAATAATAAACGTCACAATCATTTAACAGACAGCACACATTTACGGACAACAACATAAGCTTTCCTCAAGCGGGAACTGATAAAGGGATTGTTTAATGCAATAATAATTGTAACCAAAAAATCGTCTTCAATCGAATACTGTTGTTTCCCGACATAAATATTCAAGCAGGGAAAAATAAACATCATCGAAAATACCTGGCGTCGTTGATTTTAAGCCTCGTTACGTCCTCTACTGTAGAAAATTATTTAAATTGCAATTAGTCGCCCATCGATTCTAGTTACAAAGTGCGCCACAAGTAATCCAGGATCTCTCATCCGCGGTTTAACCTCGCGCGACGCAAAAAAAAAACACGTTTTTTTGTCCAGCGTTTCACTACACCCTAAATAATGTTCGTTTTTTTAAATTTCTGAGCTACCAAATTTGTTAATTTAGTTCATTCTCCCTTCCTTTATCTCGCAACCGCTCAATTTTCCGTACACTCTTGTATGTCAGGAAAATTACGATCAAAATTCAAACTTGCTTGCTGGGAACAAACACGTCTGAGAACTTAACCAGTTACTAGTTTTGCTTTAGGGATTTTCGTAATTCAAAGTTAAATTAAACAAAGTAGGCATAATAATTTAGGAATGTAACAATAGATATTATTTGTTTATATTGTTCGTAACTGTATGTAAATAGTACTGTAGATAGTTAAAAATATCCAGTTTTGCAGTGTATAAATAAACAATAAAATCATTTACTTAAATGTGAATAAAATTAGTTGCAGGGAATTTGTTTATAATGTGTACCAACGTGTTATCGTGGTTAAATGAATAAATAGATATGTATTTTTAATTAAGAAACGGTACTTAAAAGAAATAGCAATGTTGTACGGGGCACTGAAAACCCGCTTTGGTTAAGAACAAGAACAAGTTCGAAGAACGGTGTTGAGAATGGGTAGAGATATTTTCTCAGCATTCGTCACCCAAAAACCTGAATCAGGAAGGGCACTCTTGAAATCTCTTCTAGAACCTTCTAATGACTAATCCTAGTGTTAACCACTACATATTTTAGCATTCACATGAGTTATACCAATATATGCATATAACTGAATTTAGTTACTTTAACGTTATTGTATGTATAACTGGTATCGTAAATTAATGAAAATGGCTGGCGGGTTTATTCCTAATTAATTTTATTTCTAGAATTTTATAATAATTCTGGTAAGTGTTGTTTGTATTAATACATCTATTTAATAGGGATTATTTGTTGTAAGGGTGTGAGCATTGGAAAGGCTGCGCAATATGTCATTATTACATTCAGACGAATGTTTGTCTGAATCTTTTGATGCCTTGATGTTAGCACGACCAGAATTATTTTGAACTTGTTTTGATTGAAATGGTTTAGGATTTCTTCTACATTCTCTTTCACATTGAAGATCTTTTGGTAACGTTTTAGCGTTGAAATGCTGAACATATGTTAAGTATAGAAAGACTAATGTTTTAATACGTGCCTGAACCTTTTAAATATAATTCCTGAAAACAAGCAATTTGGAAACGCAGGTTAAAATGAGCTATCTGGGGAGTCTCACAAAAGTTGTACCAGGCGCAGTTGAAATATTTAACCTTTGTAGATAATTTTTGCTCGGCGAATTTGACTTGCAATTTTCGGAAATTCTATGAAACTTTTCCGTTTCACATTTAACAATGCAACTTAAATATAAAATCATCTAATAAATCGTATTTATATCCTATTTATTACAGAAAACCAAAAGTGTTTTAAACTTTTATTGCCAAAACTACTTTCAAAGTTTTAATTAACTAAAATTCATTGATTTCTAGGTATAACTAAAACATGCAATTTTTAATTTATTTCAAGATATTTATTTTCTACAAAGTATTTTCGCGCATACATTTCAATGTATTTCGCAGGTTTCAAATTCAGCAACCACGTGTTTTATCAGAATCTTCATTTTCAAACGGCGATTAATAAATTGAAGATTTAACACTTTAAACTATACTCCACTTAGTCACTAAACACGCAACCAAAAACCTATAAGTGAATTTATAATAATAATTTAAATACTAACCGTTGGAAATGTATTTATATGAAACGTAAACATAAATAACGGCCTGAGACGAAGTCGAATTTTTCGAGTTCGACAAAAGATTTTTAGTGCGGTTATACACACTATTTTTTATACTCCTACAAGTCAAGAAATTTCAAACATGGAAATAAATAGCCAGCAGATAACTATAAGCAGCCATCAATAAGATTATATGAGGTGCGACACAAAAAACATAACTGTCCCCATAAATCAGTGTGTGTACATAATTAGTTACCAGCGATATTATCATCTTCAAAGTAGTTCCCACATTTCTAGTATTCAGTTTTTGGAAATCCCCTCATGATCGTCTACGTTTTCGCCTGAACATCTTTAACAGACGAAAAATGGGTTCCCATACTGCAAGACTTAACTTTAAGAAATAAAAAAGTGACAGAAGGCCAAATCATGTGAATAAAGCGGATGTTCCATCGCCGAAATGTTTTTGCTGACTAGAAGCTGCTTCACAGATATGGCCCTGCGAGCAGGGGCAACAGCCATTTATCACTCCACAACTGAGGCCTTTTGTCCTAATCTTTTGACGAAATCTTTTCAGGACCTCAATGTAGTAGTGATGATTAATGGTTTGACTACAAAGAACCCACTCAATCATTACAATTCCTCTAATATCGAAGAAGACAAGAAACTTGCCTTGAATTTGGACTTCGATTGACGAGTTTTTTTTGGTCTTGGGGATCCTGGTCACTTCAATTGCATCGGCTAACGAACTTTCAGGGTCGTATCTAAAAATCCAGATTTCGACATAAGTAAAAATACATTCCAAAAACTGTGACTCATTTATAATGCGCTATAGCGTGTTCGCGGACACGTCCTTACGGCACTATTTCCGATCTTCGGAGCAACTTTCGCAGAAGCTTTCCTGCTGTTCAATTCTTCAGTTAAAATGTGCCAAACTGTTTCCCTGTCCAAGTTAACCACCTCATCCACTGCGCGAAAACTCAATCATCGGTCACCTTGGCTCGCATCATAAATTTTGGCAATGTTTCGGCCAGTTCAACTTTCACACTGTCCCTCCTCTACAAAACCTATTTATGCTATTCAAACACGCGTATCCTAGACAAAGTATCATCTCCATAAGCCTCTATTAACATTTGGAAAGCTTTTGTGACCTTTGATTTTTTGTTTACTTTCCACACAAACGTTTTACCGGCAGAACACAGTTGCGTATGTTCACTCCTTGATGCAATACTCCCAACTGGCACAACCAGTCGAGTCCAACCTCGTAGCGCGGATGGAGGAGGGGTTGGCATGACGTCACCAAAATAGTTTTTGCCAACTCCACTCTTTTTTCAATCCCGTTTTTTTGTGTCATAACTCGTATCTGTATTAAGGCAAAATTTAAGAAATTCTAAATATAAATTAATTTACTAAAATTAGGTTTACGCTATAGATAAACATACTATTACAATAATTGAAGATGTGAGAAATCTCTCACTAACAAATTACTTTAAACTTTACATTATGCAAAACTAGCTACAAGCTGTGAGACTTAGAAAAAGTTATAAGAAAAGTATAGGTAAATCGATAGCGACCCTTATCTTTATTAAATTTAAGTTCAATGGTAAATAGCTTCTTCTCAAATTAAAATAAATTTACATTCACTTAAATGTTATTAAATTTTAGGTCAGTGCTAATTTCAATCAAAAATCTACATACGAGAAGCTAAGTAAGGAGCTACTAAAATTTAACATGGGCGAAGCAATAAATCTAAAATCGAACTCATATACTTGAGGTGATATTAAAAATATGGGAATCACAGTAATAATAAATGTAAAATATAATACCTCAGTATATATTTCTAATAGAATGCAACTATTACAAATATAGAGAGGTGGCCTTCTACGCGGTTAAACTTTCAGGACGATTCCTCAGGAACAAATAAATTTTCTTAATTAAAAGAATTCCCCGAACAACCAAAATTAAATTGCGTTGCTGTTAAATAAAAATAAGAATAGTACTCCCATAAGATGAATTGGCTTATTATTATTCAAATCGATTCAAGTTAAACAAATAAAATTTAAAAAGGTTAATACATGGCCATCAAAACCAGTTGCGTTTCACGTTAAGACGCAACGCATGCGTCTGCATATATTTTCGGCTAAATTGGCCATAGAATGAAATTAACTTAACAGATAATTTACAGCTGTAAAAATTTAACAACTCCAAATTCCTATTAAAGAATTAATCAATTTAAAATAGAAAAATTCCAAATCAAATACCTAAGAATTTTGGCAACACAATTTTAGCGTACACAGCGATGCACTGAATTATAACGTATTTTCATTCGTTACTATGGAAATGACAATGAATGTATTGGAACATTTTGCAATACACTTTCGTCCTTTACAATAGTTTTCTAAATTAAAAACTATATAGAGAAAAATGAACTTTCAGAAGTACTTTTCCGACTGCTGCAATCGATAAAATCATGGATTCAGGTCCAAATTTAGAACTCGAATTTTTAATGGAAATATCCATTTTGAAGGTAATCAAGGCGTAGTTTTGAGCAAGATGTCTTTGTGTCTATATATTATGTGTGTCAGTGTGTTCCCCTAGAAAGAATTGGGATATCTCAACTAAAATACCTGTCTTTATATATTAGTGCAAAGTATAGTGGTTTCCAATAAAATATGAAAGCACATGACGGTCGTTTATCGGTTCCAAAAATCAAAGAAACGCGAATTTTCTTGAAAACTGCCCGGAAATTTTTTTATTTGATAGATCTTTATAATAAAAATCAAATCCCATAAGTACGAAAGTTAACAAAGGCTTTTGTCAATGATATCATTGGTCAAATTTCCAAAAATAACAATTTTCTGGAATGTTATTATGTTTAATTATTGGAAACACAGCAGCGAAACTTTATAGGTATATGTCAAGCATCATATGAAGTACTAGCCGGATCTTTTTCAAAACGATCAGCTGAACTGCTTCATAAATATAGATTTTTGAATTTAATAGTAACTTGATACATGGCGTGCTGTAATACATCACATATATAAAGTGTGAGATGGAATACGAATTGCATTAGTTACTTTAAAATTACAGGATTTAAAAGTCCGTTAGATCAGCAAATAATTTGTTCGCGAGGAATACGTATCAAAATGGTTGTGAAAAAAACTCGATTTGACAACAAAAACCATTTTCGTCCGAATCGTCAAATATTCTATATTCTAGACAGGACATAAACTTACCATTTTTCTAATAGAATGTACAGCTGCTAATAAGTTCAAAGCAAATTCTGTGAGTTTCTCTTTTTAACGATGTATCATAAGCTATAGTAATTTTTAAAGTTTACAAGCTTACAAACAATTAATTTAATCACGGTTTAACATTTCACGAGATGCCACTGGTGCGTTAACAATAAGTACCAGTTTATATTCTGATGTATAACTTAATTTTCTTGTATGAATAAGAATCATTTGGAGAAACTAATTTCAGACTCTGATAAACTATAAAATAAAAATACTCATAATAACAATAGTATCTTGAATATATCCAATTTACTCAGTTCGCACATTTTTATAGTGATTACGTTTTATTCAATTACACAAAATTATATTATTATGACTCTCACAAATAATCTAAAAAATAATGAATCATGGTAAATTAATATGTGGAGTGTTTTACTAAAACGGAGTTGATCCATCAACGACTTCTATACAGGAACGTATGCCGCGATGCATACTTATCTTCTTGGCATATTTGCCACATAATATCTCCTGTTTTCTATGTCCCATCCGTGTTCAATAAGTGATAAGGCCAATCAAGGAAGCAACTATACATTATCTTCATCTAGCTGCTGTCTGTAGAGCAACGTCTTCAATCTTCCAGAGACCGTGGTAAAGGTAACGCAAATGTTTCAGAATGTTATTGAAGACCTATACCCACAAAATATTGCTACCCATACCATAAATCCAGGGTTAGCAGCGGTGCTAAGGTCACCTCCATTCTACGACATTCCCCTATAGAACATCTAACCTTAGTACACCATCTTGATAATCCAAGCAAGAACTGGATTCGGCAGTGACCACAATTTTAACCAAGGTCGCTACAATTGCATTCCAAACATACAAATTCATCTGTATATAGAAAACATGCTTTTTTCTAAATCTGTAGCTGCTGGCAAATCACATCCTATCCTCCTGGTGTTGCTAAATCTATCTGTTACAGCGACAATTCAAATGGGAGCTCTTGTCCGTCCAAATCCACGCTCATACCTATGTTCCTCATTAAGGTATCATTTTACACTATATCTTTGTTCGCTATATCACGAAATTAGAATCCAGCTTTCCTTTTCCAGCAATAGGCCCATTTTCAAAAACACTTAGCTAACGAAATTGACAGTGGTTGCGCAATGTTGCTATTGAATATAAAAGTAGCTCAGACATATTAAAATGGTCACGAAATTTTGCCGTAAAGCTTGAATTAACAAAATGCGAAGGTAATTTTTGATACGTACAAAACCAAAAAAAAACTGAACTAAACGAGTATTGAGCTGAAGTATTTATCATTTGATAAGCTGTTTACATCAAACAATTTTGCTAAGCCACATTTAATTTTGTAGTTTACTACTAGGTGTTGTATTTTTAAGAATAGGGTATTTTATTGCGCCATTTTAAATGTGAACGTTGGATTACGTTTTCTCGCGTTTTACCATTCCTTTCTTATTAATTTAAAGTTATTGTACACAATAGAAGCTTTTATAGATGATAATCGCGTTTACCCTTAAAATTAAAAATTTGCGTGACATCAATTGACGATTCGTTTTCGTTTTCCAACAACTCTGATTTATTTACACGATTTGGTTATATGGAAATAACTGATGATTTTGAATTTATCTATCCTGACGGGCTAAAAATTCTAAAACGAATCTCTAATAAATTGCTACGACGCGACGCCACGATCAATTTCGTAATTTTAAATGCAATTGCGATTTAAAATAGTACAGTAATACCTTTGCAAATTAAAAATATTCAAAATACTATCACTAATCCTAATTCTAAAATTGACGGTTTCGTCAATTTCGCCAAATTATCCCCATCCGCCTGGAGAAATTTAAGTTATTAACTAGAATACAAACTGATATTTATCTAATAATCATTTAATTGTTATTTTTCATTAACGTACCAGTGGCGTCCCGTGAAATATTACCCCATGCATATGTAAATAGCCACGTTGAGTGTTTAATTGCTTCTAATTTTATAAAAGTTAAAGATAACTATGACTCATATATCTTTGAATCGAGAAAAGTGCATGCTTTGATTTGAGATTAAACGCATCTATACATTCCATTAGAAAAAATGAGATTACGTTATACGCCAAAAAGAATAGAAAAGAGAAATAAATATACTTTTAATAAACATTCAAAAATTGGAAAGAATATTAATTAAAATATTATCACAAAAAAATTTTGGCTATAAAACAAAAAATTGAAAATTCTACAAATACAAAGTGGCGTGCGAAAACGGACGATTTTAATTTAAAAATAAAATGCAACAAGAAATTAATTTTATTTACATACCTTCGTGACTATTAAGAAGGTAAAACAATACAATTTACGTATGCATAATAATTCAAAGCCATTCCTTAAAAAGGACGTCTCCCCTATTCGCGTACACAAATTCGCCGTAACTTTATGTAAAACTCAACAGAGATCAAGTAAACCTCTTCGCCAATCACATCTCTGAATACATTAATGTTGAGAGGGCGAGTGCGATACGAGATGCGTCTAATGGTCTAATATCGGTATTAAACGCTTGAAACATGCGTAGGCATGCTTGGACATGCTGATCCTGTCCTCTGCTTGGGATCACGCGGCACTCCTCGTATCGTATTACTGTAGTCATTTGAATAGAGTGTTCCGAGCAGTATGCGTCGAGAAGCCACGAAGCAGGTGCAAGTTTATGAGCACGATGTTGTGAGCAGAAAATGTATGTACGCTTGGTTTGCGTGCTTTCGTGCTGGCAAGGAATCGGTAGAGGATGAACTGCGTTCGGGCCGACCATCAACAAGCAGGGCAACTGAAAACATTGAACTTGTGCTAATGTTACTAGCAAAAGATCGGCAAGTGCGATTAATAGTAGTAGAAGTGGGCATTAGCAAAGACATAGTGGTAGCCATCATCCATGAAGATTTGGGTAAGCGCAAGATTTGTTCACGATTTGTGCCGCACATCCTAACAGACGAGCAAAAAGCAAGACGTTTTGAAACCAGTGGCGATTCTATCGCCATTTGTAACTGAAATCGATCCTTTCTAGATTCTATTGTCACAGGGCACGAATATCGGTGTTACCAGTATGATCCCGAAACGTTAAGACAATCCAAGGAATTCGGTCACCTTCCTCACCGCGACAAACAAAGAGCCGCATCCAAAAATCCAAGGCGAAGTTCATGTAGATCGCATTTTTCGACAAAGAGGAAATCATCTATAAGGAATTCGTTCCTGCTGATCAAATGGTGAATGCCTTATTCTATTTGGGGGTTCTCAAACGTTTGCTGCAGTACATCCGGCGCGTTAGGCCACAGATGATTCAAGCCGGAAAGTGGATGTTACTGCACGACAATGCACCGTCGCACATGAGCATCATTGTACGCCAATTTTTGACTCAGACTGGCGTGGCGGTTTTGCTCCTGCTGACTTTTTTGTTCGCTCGTTGTCACAAGACGAAATCGAAATAACGCATGTGGCAGAAACACCAGTGTTTTAGCAACGGCCGGCAAAGCTACAGTGGAGCGAGGCGTGGTTCTCCTATA
>JAHWXV010371533.1:0-12874 GCA_024586415.1 Phrixothrix hirtus | reverse complement strand
AATGCGTGGACAGCGATTTTCATCTCCTGAAGAGGCCGTTGAAGCATTTGAAAACCGCATTTTTGAGATACCAACTTCAGAGTGGAAAAAATGCTTCGAGGAGTGGTTTGAACGCATGCAAAGGTGTATAAAACTTAAAGGTAAATATTTTCAAACACAATAAAACAGTTTGTTCCAAAAAATTTGTTTTCTTTCCTAGTTTTTGTAACTACTTAAAAGGCAACCCTCGTATTAAATATAAGTGTGGGAGAATTGTAACTTTTATTATTTATTAAGAGTATATGTCTGGTGAAAAATAAAACTTTCAACTCATATTCAAGCTTTTAGCTAAAAATAATAGAACATAAAGGCTATTGTTCCGTAAACAGGGGTCGATATCTCGAGAATTTTAAATAAAATCCTTAAAATTGCATCGGTGACACAAACTTTGACTAATTCACATTTGACATTAAAGTAATTTAACTAAATTTAATACCGAAATCACTCAATCTACTGTGCTTTTTAAGTGTATTATGGACAAATTATCTAAAATATTTATTTTATGAACTTATTTTCTGAGCATCACATTATTTTAATGACCACTTACAATAAAGTATATCTAAAAAGGGTTTTTAGAAATCCGCAATTTTCATTCCTATGTATCTCCCAAAACATTAACTTTATAAATAAAATACATACAAGCATTTTTGTAGGAAATTTTGGTATAAAACTTTTGTTGCTAGAGGCCAGCCTTTTCTAAATGTTCAAGAAAAGCCGAAAACACTTTAAACGGCCACCCTCTCTCTGCTGACTCCCACCACCCAGGACTTTTTGTTCGCTGTTCAATACACACCCCTCTACTACTTTGTCAAATTTCAAAACTACACCATTTATTTTTCCAATTTTGCTTTGGTTGTCCGAACTATTATTATAATGTGTATAGGAGACAAATTCGCAACTGAAATTACTTTACAATATACCTGTAAATCAACCCATCACTTCGCGATTGGAGCCTTTCTCTCGACTGTCCGTAGGGAAATTCATATATATTTCAAGTGTTTACTACGTCAAATGTTTAACAAGGCATACTGCTAATCGGTGTTTGAATATGTATTGTTTATTTGACAATTTTATTTATTCAATACGTCTCTATAATAATATCAAAGTTTGAAAAACATTTAGATTCGTTTCAGATTATTTATAGGACCCTCATTGCTTAGTGACCCACAATTTTAAAGTAAATATTTTGTATTTACATATAAAGTGTCTATTTCAAGCTTTTAAATAAATAGAGTTTTATATTTTTCAAAGTAAAACATAATAAACCTGTCGCCATTCACTGTTAGACAGTATATTTTCTTATTTGGAGTACATATATTGTTATAAAGAACCATTGGGCTTTTACTTGTTTATTTTGAATCTTTATAAGTCTATTCAAGATTTGGAAAAATATTACAGTAGTTCGGGGTATTATTTTATAAAATCGATTGTTTAAAACGATAATTTAAAGCAAAAAACTTCTATTATAAGTAGTCATATATATTACATGCGTCATATATTTTGTTTTAAGTGCAATGACAAAATATTAAGTATCCATAGATATTAAAATGGAAATCTCGTACAACTACACAGTAACTAGATTTTTGAAATAATTTACCTATGTAATTTTCGCTTGACAAGTCTGATAGTTTTAATAGAGATTGTAATTTCAAAATTTTGAATTTTGTTGATTTTATCAACGTATAAGTATAGTTAGTTTCAAAGTTCTTAGCATTTTACATCTATATAACCAGTCGGAGAGAATGAAATGGTTTTGAAGCCTATGGGATCTATTTAATATTTAAAACCGTCTTAAATGAATGCAGATGTTTGTAGTTGTTGAAATCGTCCATGGCGCGATAGGCAAAAGTTTTGAACTAAATAAATTACAATTAAAAGAAACTCTAGGACAGTATAACCTATGTACAATACAAAGAAAGCAGTGCCATAACCCTGCAAAAAATTTTAAAACAAATACACTCAGAAAAACATAATCATCTGCAAAAAAACTAGTAATATACGGCCGCGACTGTGGTAAAACCCACCCGATTAAGTAGCCATCCTGCCTGTAACAAATGTTATGAACGTGGCTACGAAGAATTTCTGGAGGAAAATCTGCGGTTCAAATTGAAATAAAATACTTGTCTAACTAAATCAAATGTTGCTTTAATTGCGTATATTGTTTGTTGGTCATGACTTTTTAATTGACTTACTACAATTACTTAGTTGATCGAGCGATATTTAGTTATTTATTTTTATATATTTAGGGTCATTGACCAACTAACTTCATTAGTGGTGGCACTAGTACACATAAAAGACATACAACGAGTATTGTTATTTGCCTTGTTACCTAGCTTGCATATTGCTTAAAATCAAGCTTTGCTATTATTCTCGAACAAATGCAAAATGCAGGTTTAAATCTATTTATTAAATTCTAGTTAAAGTGTGTTATTTACATTACAAAGTAAAACAACTAAAATAATAAGAGCAATAAAAAAAGTATTTGGGTTATTTAAAGTAAATGACTATGAAAGCAGTTAATTTACGGCAACGGCGTTTTACCTTACAAATACGAAATTATATATTTACAGTAAATAAAACATTCGCTATAAAAGGTTATTCTAATACTAAAGAATTACATATATTTCTAACTAAAGGTAGAAATCGCAGATTACATGAATTTTAAACAAAAGAGTTAAGAATGACAATTCGAGCTATATACGTTTATTTAGATTTAAATCATTCAATTTCCTTAAATAGCAATTGAAATTTTGCGTTTCGCATCACTCCCTAATTTGAGTTATTTTATTAATTTGCAAACTAACCTTTATATTGTAGTAACAGATTTATTCAATTCCGACGCAGTGTCTATTTCACAGGCTGATTCTTTGGAAATTATTTCTTGAGTTTTAAGCAGACTAATCGTCCCCTGTGTTCACATGTATAGTGAATTAAATATAATTTGTTGCTTCTCTCAATTAGTTTAAAGATAAGCTTGTTGCCGGATCTTTTGACTGTCTTAACTTTATTACTAGCTGATTACATTGTAACTTTTCAATGTTTTATCAATGACGACTAATCAGGAAAGAAGATTATTTTTGTTGATTACATTTACATTTAAATCAATGAGTTTAAATTTTCTTATCGGTTAGATGTGCTATGCTGATCTCGCGTTAATTTACATATATCGTGTCGTTTAACGAGAAATTAGTATTATAATTTACTTAGGAATGTCGTTGGCAGAATTGTTATGTGCCCATGCAAATTTTAAAAATGCTTTCTATTGAGATGGTCATGCACGACCTTGGCTTTTCACATTTGTTTATAAAATCTACCGATTTCTATCCTTTTAACAATTTTACCTAAAGTGCTATTATTACAAGTTAATTTACATTATTTGTGTCTAAGAATTTTTATATGTACAATTATATTTATTCTTAAGCATGCTGGTGTAGTTTAATACTTTTATTTTAATATGGCATCAACTACCTCAATGACAATTACAAATGAAAAGCAATAAATTCGATTTAATTACGGTGTATCACATCTGCTGTAAGTAAACGTACATAATTTCAAACTCCTAAAAGGAATTGAAAACAAGGATTTCACACACTTTTTAAACGTAATAATGTTAATAACATGGAACGTACAAAGTTATCTGATTAGCCAAGGAACTTTTATAGAAGTTCTCACTAGCCAAAATCTAAAGGTGGAGGTAAAACTGCTTGAAATCGGCGTGGTGACACCATTAGACGAAGATTGATGGAAAGACATTTAAAATACTAGGGTGATATCGGAGTTCTACGATAACCGAGATGTTAAAATGCTTACGGGACTAATGCTAGTTCACGTACGCTTCTGGAGGTTTATTAATCTGGAGGCAGTGAATAAATATTACTTAAAATTAATTGTAATAAATTAAAAGTCTGTATAATGTATCCAAGTAGTTAGAAAAACCACAAATGCGGTTGCCTAATTGTGTAGGTCCTCAAATAATGTTAAACTTATTTCTGCTATTTGTAAAAACCATGTAACGCAGTGAAAAATTATGATAACTTTATTTAAGTATGCACACTATGTCTACCTATGAAACTAATATAAGTTTTAGAAATGATTTAATAAACATAAAAGTTAATGGAAAAGTGTGCCAGTTTTCAGGCCGATGCTTTTATTCCTTACCGCACCATCAAATTTGATCAACGCCAAAGTATATTATTTATTGATTGGAAATAACACACTTCCAATTACACTTTTATGTAATTTCATCGCGGCCTCTTTTAAAAGATATATTTCTTGCATTTTCGTATTTTAAGCTTCAATAAAAATATTCTCGCCGAGCCTTAGCTTTTTAATCGCAACTCAACTAATGTGGACTCATACGATTAATTTATTAGGAAGTATAAATAAAGACGTAAATAATGACTTCGCTTTTTAGAAATCTGGCGATATCGGCAAATTACAATGTAAAAAGAAATGTTTGAAATACGCATGCGATATTCTTGGAGTGTACATGGCAGATACTTAATTTTCTGGGTTGATAATTCATTTTTAAGTAAAAGAGGTAAAGCAACATTGCGTAATAATTTTTTTATTCAGAACCATTAGTTGTAATACCATCATCGAATCTATCAGATAAATTCTATAAATAGGAGTGTATTTTATTAGTACTAGAACCAACAAAGGGACATTGGATACAACCAGGATCATTTAACATGAGCTGATAATCTATTGAATAAATACAGTGCATATAAAAAGATGCATCCGTTTTTAAAAGGGTATATATATTTTTTATAAATGGACATATAATCATGGGTAACTTGTAAAGTACTGAACAAAGGGTTTTAGTAACGATATTTATAAACACTCCCTAAGCCTCATCCGATGGCACGGCATACCTACAAGATAGATGAACTAATCCATACGTTAGCGGGCAGTTATAGTGCTTCTGCAGTCATTGATGTTGCTATATGATTTATAAATTCATCTACAGTTATTTTACAAAGCGGACTTATGTGGGCAACGCAACGTATTCGTTGGAAACACGGGGGCTCCCTGTGGATTTCACTTTATATAAGCAACCAGTCTCTTCAAAATGTTTGTGCCAATATTGACTGCTCTAAGGGGTAGGATGTCAATAGTGTACTGTCTACGCAGTCGTAACTGACTTTCACCTGTTGAAGACAACACAATCAAACTCTTACAATCTAACTTTTCCGACGAGTTAAACTCGGGTAGCTGTATTCCGTGAGTCTGGTGAAATAATATGGAGATTTCAATAATTGCAAATAAAACGTTATGTTCGGTCATGTATTTTACATGCTATCCCATGATTATATCTCCATTTTTTTTAAATATAACCTCTTGAAGTCGAATAGTTCTTTCTGATACAAGATGTATTATACCTGAATTACCATTTTGACGCCAGAAATTCAGTTTGTAATTTAAAGATATCTATTAAAATAATAAGGTTACTACGGCTTTTATATCTCCTTTCGTTCCTGATTGAGAAAGCGACCTGCTCTTGATGGGAATGTGATGGTAAGGCGCGGGAACTTTCGGAGGATGCACATATCTGCCTGGCATTTTTAATTCTTGTGAGTGGTAGATATCTAGGCGGTTAACCATCACTTGGTGCTTTTTTACTGGTCCGTCTGATAAGTTTTTAGCATTCATATCCCTTCTGAGGTCTTCATCTTTAATATAAGATGATGCGTCTGTTATAACTCGGATTAGGTTATTTACTTCTTACTTTCGTTCGTCCAGATTGTTTTTGATGTTTTTAATAAACGAAAATTTATTTTAATGTTAAATTCTTTAGTTTTCATAGCATCTGCGAACCTTTCTCTTGTTTATTCATTTCAGGGCCTACGATCGAGATGGATCTTTTGCTTCTATGACTGTTGTTAGTCCGGGTCAAAATTTCTTTTTGATGGCTAGATCCGTCTAACTTAATTTGTTTTATAAGAAGTCAAGATATAACAAAGTTAAGATGCTAAAAGCCAAATTTTCATGGCCATGTTTATTTCTGAGAAATAAAGTGAAAACTTAAAGTTTACAACATTCCAGTTCCCCTTGTATATCCTTTATATGAAACCTTACTGAAAAGTTGAAGGTCTATTCTTATAGATCTTTTCGTGCAGAATTTAGTATTGATATAAGTTCAATTTGTTTTATGCTTTTCAAAGATATATAATATTTGCTAAGTAACTTTACTATTTATCTCCAAATAAAATATTAAAGTGGGGCATGCATACATCAATTTCAGTGGTTGAAATTTTATTTCAATAGCTAGGGAGATTGAAATTGAAGACCATCATTTGTTATAAATACACGAATTACAAAATAATGTGGCATAATGTATTATTCTATAAAAATCACCATTACATTGAAACATAATTCATATATGGAGCGCTGTTTACACAATAAAGTGCTATTTTCAATTTATTTCAAAACTTCGTAGAAAAAATAGGATATTCAGAGCGTGGAAAAAGGCATTTCAACTATCTCGCAGTTGGAATGCAATTTTTCCACGTGTTGCATAATATACTATTACTGCAAGGATTTCAAACCAAAAGCACCAATAACGCATATAAATTTGCTTAGTTTTCATTAGTAATAGAAATGGCCCAAAATAGTTACCGTTTTCTCTAATACAAAATTCACACACTTTAGTTAACCTTTATAGGGTATTAAATGTGTTATTTGCAGTCCTTTCTAATATAGTACGAGTTCGAGACTTAGTTACACCAATTTATGCTCCAATATCTCTGCACGAAGTAAAAAGAGGCTAGCACATTAACTCCTTCAATTGCTCAATTTTCGTGACCTTAAGACCTTGGTTTTGGTTGCATAAGCGCTCCATAATTAATTAAAATATCCTAACAAAGCTATTAGGAAAAGGCTGACTCTCTTTGAGTATCTAAAATGAATATAAAATATAGGAATAGTGGAGGATAAATTATAAAGGTTACAAAACTGCGGTATCCACTGAAATATAGGTAGTCACCTCAGGTGAATCTCCATTCAAGATAGGATATCATAATTTTCAAGGTTCTGGTACTTTCATTTCACATATTTTTTTCAACACGAAAACATAAATCCCGAATTAATATTAAATAAGGCGTGCAACAAAATTTTAGATATTCTAACAATTTTTATATGATGTCTAGTTGGTAACCATCAAACAATAATTTCACTGTAGCCTGTTTCGTGGACACGACGGTTTAATTGATTTGCTATCAATTGGGTCGTCAGCCGAGTGGTACTAGTTAGTTTTAAAGGTCACGCAAACTTAAATGGTATAGTACCCAAACCACCGTAGCTTGGAGGTTGTGGATGAGTATTGTTGTTTACCTTTTACCTTGTTACCTTGTTACCTACAAAATCTATTGCCTGTAACAAATAGCGCAATTTCAATATAAACAATTTATTTTTACGCTTCCAACCTGTTTTTATGCATTTAGTGGCTATGTTAGTTGTTTCGTTTTAATATATTTCCCGAACTACTGTGATTGTTATAGTAACACCACGATAAGAAGCACGTTGTGTTTAATAATGATACTAGTGCTATTATGAAACGAAGTATAGGTTTGATATCAAATTTTTGTAATTAATTGAAAGTTGTTGGTAGCACAAAAAATAATGTACGACACACGATCGTTAAGTGCTTTGGCACAACAGATCTCGAAAATTAGTAAAACTAGACCTTTTGGGTCTCGTTTTTCTAACTTTTTCACGACCTGTTGTAAAGCACTTGCCGATCTTGTATCGTAATATACTATAACATTGAAATAAAGATTAAAAACATATGTACATGGTGTTCAATATAAAATGGAAATACCATAAACTAATTAAAAGATTTAGCTCAATGAAAGCAAAATATATCTTAGAATGTTTCGATACAATCAGTTTACTAAATGGATTGCAAATAATTAGTGTAAGAATGTATGTTTGCAGCTAAACTACTCTAAATGACAAACAAGATTAAAATTTACTTGTAATCGTACAGTTTACTTAGTTACGGTATTAGGATGAAAATTATTTATATTTGTGATTGTTTAGGTTATTCATCATGCGAGACAGGTTCATCAGTGATTTTTCGGGATCCAACTGAATGCAGAATTCGTTATTTGTACCTAGGTGAATTATGTTTGTAAATAAAACAAGGCAATAAACCTTCGAAAATTATATATTGTTCTAATTATTAATAAGATGATTATTTACAGAGCTAACTCTAAATAAATGAAAATGTACAAAATATATATTAAAAGAACAGAATAATAATGCAGAAACTATTTCCAATGAACAATGACGGTTGCAGTCAAACAAATTAATTACATTCTGCAACGCAAACTTCAACGAGCATATTTTATATTACTATAACGGAAGATAACAAGCATGTCATAAATAAACTTGGTATTATATTAAATTGCGCACGGATGACATGAACTATAATTATTATCTTTTTAATTGTATACGGTGCGTCTCGTACTGAGGTGCAATTCCACTTGTAATGAATTTGGATGCTGGATGCTGAAATGCTTTTAGAGGTTATAAGTCTAACGACGAAGAAGTCAACGCCTATATCGATGCCGTCGGCAACTTTTCAGCAAGTTACCTAAGAAGCAGCAAAGAAGATACTGGAGGAAGCTGTGCACTCCTCCGAAGAAGCTACTGACATGGAAGCTGATGATGGCTTCCAGCTACAGAAAGGGAAGAAGCGAAAGCCCACCAAGCTTGTCAACCACGGACCTGCAGCCAAAATCGTTACGGCCAATAGGTTCGACCTGCTGGCAGATCAACCCCAATATCCCGCCCGAGAGAGGAAAAGGCCACATGTTCCGCCAATTGTTCTCAGGAACAAAGACCAGTAGCTTGAGATCCCTAGCGATCTCAAAAAACTGGGCGTAAACATCAAAAATGCCAAGAATGTGGCCTTTAGCATTAAGATACAGCTCACCACCGGAGACGACTTCAGAACAGCCACCGCTCTTCTGAAGGATAGAAAATTACCATTCCACGCGTATCTCCTAAATAAGGAGAAATCACTAAGGATTGTTATCCGCGGCCTACCAGCGGAACTGTAAAACTACGAAACAAAGGACGACCTACTACGGCAAGGACTCCCTGTGTTATCCGTCAGGAGGATGCACAGGGCAGCAGTAAAGGTGCCAATGCCTTTAAACTACCTTGAAGTCGACAAAACTCCTGAAGGGAAGGCAATATACAACCTTAAGGCCATCTTAGGGTTGTGTATCACCATTGAATCCCCGTGTAGGTCCAAATACGTGGTACAATGCCACAGGTGTAGCGACCATGCAACGCTGCACTGAAGTGCGTTAAGTGCGGCGGAAACCACAGCATGGGCGAGTGTGAAAAGCGAAGAGAGGACCCTCCGAAGTGCTCCAACTGTGGCGATGAACACACCGCCAGCTGCAAGGGGTATCCAAAGCACCCGCGACCTCAAGCGAGACCCGCAGAAGACTCACGCCCACAAAACAGCATGAAATATATCGCTTCAGTAAAGGGGGAAGAACATAGAGTACCAAGAGAATCCATTTCTAAAAAATTCGACAGCAGCCAATTAACACTGGAAAACCTCCTTCAAGCGGGCTGCCTCGTGGTGGAAGCCACCAAGGAGTGTGGTACCTTCTCAGAAGGTATTGCAAAGGTTTTGCAATCCCTTCCACAACTTTTGGCAGTATTTCAGAAATAAATTACGGAAAAAAACCACACTCCACCCACAAAGGGCAGTCGGTGCGTGCACGTAGCGACGACAAAAGTCTCAATTCAAAAGGAACTTTTCCGAAGGAGGCAAAGGATGGGTATCTTGGTACTCCAATAGTCATTCAGAAACAGTATGTTTAACGAGGCGCGTCTAACATTTTACATGTTTACATGCGCGCGAACGGGCGGTGCAACCTAGCAATTCTGTTAAACTATCAACTGAATTCCGTGCGTCTATAACGGAGCAGTCGAGTTAAGCTAGCGTTGCTCGGGAAACGAAAGTTAGATCGGCCCGCTTTAAACAAAGCATGCATCTGACGACATAAGTCCCCACAACATTAGCGACTCGCCAATCTAAACGTCTCGAAGCTGCTGACGGCGGTCAATGGTTTTATAGCGCTCCGATTATTCGAGACATAGGCAACGCAATAACCAGACTATTATTGACGCTTTCGGCGAGGGTGCCCTATTGCCTAAGCAATGAAGCGTCACCGACGAATGCAGCGGTTTTTACGGCGACCGAAGCGCAAACCAGGACCACGACTAAATCTGCGAAATGAAATTCAAAAGGCGGATAAATTATCCACACAACACTACGAGAGCGTAATTAATATCTTCGTTTCGAAAGTTTATTTCTCAAAAATTGTTTTATTTATAGTAATTCCTGGAGACGGTTTCTTCGTTCTGCCAATGCAGATCTAGTTGCCTTTCTTTGTTTTGCTTCGCGATAATATACATTTACTGAAATTGCGACATGTTGCGCAATCTTTGCAATAGGTTTATATGCACCATTGCTTAAAGTTGCGCAACCTTATTTCATACATAAAAATATATTATTTTATATAATAATAGGATTCGTAGTTCATGTAGTTATTAATTAGGTGAGCTACTGAATATATGAATATTTATAATTACTAATTATATAATTAGTTAATTTAATTATTGGCACTTCATCCACTTCGCGTGTCTAAAAATTCTTAAACTGTCTTTGCAATTTAATTTGAATTATTAACATTAAAACGCACGAAACTGTATCTGTTTTTTCAATTATGTTCTTATGTTATACGGCTACCTGGTTACTAATGAAAGGTTTTTACATTGTGAATCTTTGGTTAGCCAAGTAAGAATAATTTAAATACGAAAATGATTGTATAAATTTTCGAGACAAAATTATACTCGCGATTACGACAAATTTAATTTAAAAATTGGCGACTAAACTTTTTGTATGCGGACGACTAGTTGCTTGTCAAATGTGGTAGATTTTCAAACTTCTTATTATTTCACACACGTTGTCGTGTATCTTGTTGAATTAGAGTGGGCATACGTATCCCTCAAGTTCTTGAGTGTAGATTTTTGCTTATTTAAGTCAATAAAGGAAACTGAGCAACTCGAAATGTAACCGATACAATTCCACAAACTCAGTGGATCTCGAAACAACGTCGAACACGAAGGTATCGAAACCTAAACAGTAATATTCGACAATACATTAAAATGATATTGAGAAAATGCAATATAAATTAATATTATCTATATTGAAAGGTGATGTATAATAATTAAATTATACAGCTCAAGCTGTCTATTTGTCGACAGAAACTTATTTTAATATGAAGAGATATGAGATAACCATAATCGGAACGGTTGAATTTTTAGAAAAATTTTCACTTGAGCGGGGATCGAACCCGCGATTTCTGGACAGATCCCGGTCACTTTACGTCTAAGCTACCGAGGGCTCGGTACACGCTCGATAGAAAATCCTCTTCAAATGCAACACTTTATGTATTAAATCATATTTTCAATTTTTATTAAGATGTAAGGGAGACTGCTAAATACTGTAGAATATTGGAATGGATGAGCTCAACGCCACGCTTTGGAGGCTTCCTTCCACCTTGGTCAATCTGCTGCTTCTCCACACCAAATCCGCCCTTCGTTTTACCTTTCTACGGCCCTAAAGTGGCGACTAACGGTTTCGCGAAGGAGCGCCCATCCCGTAGCTTCTTGGCGATGGATTTGGTTTGTTAAACATAAAATCCGTTTCCTCCGAAAACTTCTACATCCAGGTCAGTTTATCTTATCTTTCTTACTGGTATTCCCCGAACATGGTGAGATTCCGTCCCGTTTTGGTACCTGCGAATTGCTGCTTTGCGTTCTGATATTTACTTTCTACATTTTGTTTTATACTACAGTAATATTAGCTATGATTATTCATTATGATTATTTCATTTTGCTTATACATACATTACTAGTAATTTTGAAATAGAAATCAATTTTTCTGTAATATTAAGTTCGTTCCTAAATGTAATAATTTGTTACTTATGTCCGACGTTCGATTCTTAGAGCGAGCGCAGCCTGAATCTGCCCGGCGCGAGCGGTCGCTGCGACCTCGCGGTTCCGTTCACGACCCCTTCAATGTTAATTCGCTTTAGTATCTTAACTTGTTGTTTTACCAACTTTTAAATGCATAATTTATGTAAGGGCATGCTTGGACGAATCAGATTTAATTGCCGGCGAGCGTATTTCAACAATTGATTTATTTTTATTAAAAGTAAAACCGCACATCACTTCAATGACGTCCGACGAACTAGTTGCCTCGTTTAATTATTAATCCCTTTTGCTAGATTTTGACTTTTGTAGATGCTGTACATCTAATTTAAATTATAGGAATCAAATTCACGAACACCTTACATTTATCTTTTTTTGCAAATCCTGTTATTTCAATTCTACGTTGTAAGGCTTATTTTGTGCTGTCGAAACATATGTGCGATAACACCACCTGTTATTATAACTTTGAAGCGCACACGTGTTATTTTAAACCTGAGGTTCTCAATATATTCTGTTAACTATAAACTTTACTAACTAAATTTATTTATGAATGCAGTTCTCAAAAGTTCACTGAATTTTTATTATCATACTTTATTGGAAGATTATTGTAAATTGTACGTTACCATTTACTATCCGCTATTTTCCGAAACGAAATAAACTGATTACATCCTTAATTTGATATTTCTTTTCTTTTATATAATTTAATTTAATTTTAATTTAATTTAATATGTGTACAATGCCCAACAGCATAAACCAGTTACAGGACATGTTTATAAAATAAAAATATATAAGACGAATACAAATATACAAG
>JAHWXV010371519.1:0-11688 GCA_024586415.1 Phrixothrix hirtus | reverse complement strand
GCAGCCTTTCGCCTGTCCAGTAACTTGGATGGGTGACCGTTACAATTATTGTTTCCAAAATAAACGTAGGCAATAATCTAATAAGTTGTGGATACTATTGCAATATGTGGCATATGTGCGTAAGAGAAAGTTGTGTGTTGTTTCGCACCAGATTTTTCTTATTATTTTCAATTTTCTCGATATTAAGTCGATTCAATCGCCTCGTTATTTGATCTATTTCCTATGCGCGGTTTTTAGTGTAAAATTATATTCGTATTTAAATACAGCTTTAAAAATTTGCCTTGATCTTTATACAAGTTTTAATTTCATATAACCTAAAATTTATTGAATACGTTTCCTACATTACAAGATATCGCCCTCTAAAATTTTGACCTGCACTTAATTAACACCCTGTATATAATTAATCCGCTGATTAATTAGTTGGATGCGTAGAGCACTAAAAATTTCATCCATAATTAGTTAATGTATTAAAAGATTTTAATGATTCCTTAATTAATCTTAGATTAATTTTAAATACGCTTAGGGCCAATTTATATGAAGACTAATTAAATATTTGATTACATTTAATTTTTCAATCAGTTTTTGGGGCTAGATTGGCTTTAATTAATTAGATTTCGGCTGTTGAACTTAAATGTCGATTAAGGTAATTAATTGTAATCAAATATTTAATTGGATTTTATGCTATCCATTTTTAATTAGCAAAGTTTTAGTAATTATTTATGATTTGTACGCTAAATTAGTCGATTAAGAAATTGTGTCTATTTCTATTGATTAACTAATTGCTTTAGGCTCAGTTAGTTAATTATATTTAAATTGATTAAAATATGCATCTAATTCATATTTTTTAACCAACTGTTTAGGAATCATTTACATCTGAAAAATTATTCTATTGATTAATTATGGCATGGTTAATTGGCTATAAAATGTAATCCCGACGATTTAGAAATTACTCAATCAATCAAAAAATGATTAAGTTCATTTATAGTGACGACTAATCGGTAAACTATCCCACTGTTTAATTAATTTATCATAAAAGAATTAATTCTAGTTAATCAATTGATTAAAATTTTGTTTCGACAGTTCGAACAATTAAATTAATTGTACAATTAATTGCTACGCCGTAAATGTTTTATTCAGTTCATCAATGGAACATTTTATTGGCAAAATAAACAAAATACAAACTATTTAGTTACATAAGGGCAAATTCGATCAATCAATCTTTTTTTTAAATTTTAAGTCACTAATTTAATTATATTGAGGATTTACTAATTATTAATAACTTTAGACAAATTAATAAATAACGAAATTAAGGGATTCAATGACATTGATTAGTTCATTAGATTCAATAAATTATTAAATTAATCAGTTATTTCGGAGTCAGTCAGATACGTCTTAAATCTTTGATTGAGCATATCCTTCGGGAAAATTAGTTAGTAAATTAATCGACAATTAATTACTTGGTTAGATAAGAATTGATTAAATTATTAATAGATGAAATGCCAGCTTTTTGGTGGAATATGATTGATATAAAAAATTAGGAATTGATGTTCTCTTGAAAAACTTCTCCGGATCGAACCTAATGAGCTCTGTTAATAAATATTTTGTACTGAAAGAATCATTATTTAATTTATGCCTACCAAATTTGAAAGTTGTCCCTTAATGAATTTTGTATTTATTGGCGATGAAAGAATATTAACATTTTTGAAAATGTCCGCTTTATTGAAAAATCGTTTGTCTAAATAATACTATATATGTTCCGCGATGTGTGAAATTCATGCCAAAGGCTAGAAGTGATTTTTCTTTCGTGTAGAATATAATAGTTATTTATCTAATAGCTGTAAATATTAAACAGAACCACAGTAAAGTTTAGCAAATTGAGAAAATAAAAATGTAATTTAAAGTGAAGAATTAGTTGCAGTGGCATTTGGCAACCTTTACACGGTTGATAAATGAATTATTTTTAAATAAAGCAAACCTGCTAATCTGGTTTTTAGGAAAAAAGTTTGACGTTTTAGCAACTGATAGGAGGTAGAAAATGTCAAGACTTTTCTGTAATTTATACATAGAAAATAGTATATTAAAAAACAAGTTTCATAAGACATGTTTGTATCACACGAGTTCAAGGTTAGAAAACGAACCTCATAGAAGCGCGTTTACTAATGAACGAGTGTGATGAAAGGTCCTATGAAACGAGTTTTTTATACTATTTTAGCTATTTGCTAAAAATTTAGGAAAATACCTACTTTTTTGAGATGCATGCAATTGATTTAGGGATTTTTGTGATATTGACCTTTTGACATTTGAATCTGAAAGTTTTGTCATTTTTATACTCGATTTTGACGTTTAATAAGGTTAATTACTAATTTTACCAACCTTTTAAAATAATATATTCCGTGTTAAAAAGAAGGCCATTATAAGGCCTTTTTGGAAACTATTAGTAGGTTCGCAACCTGAACAACCTAATCACGTGACTCGGTTAACCGAGTTGTATTATAAACTACTCCAAAACTTAATCGTTTTCGAACGCAAATTCGAGATTATTTATTTCTATCGTCGATTTGTATGTATAACGATGCCAACTACAATGCAGTAACACTATAAAACAATAAGGTTAACCCCACCATGCATTTACGCGTGCAATTTACAAAACATTGAGGTTATATTGCAAATTTTAAATGTTTACCCTGATATCGACCAAGGTTGTAAGATAGTTAACCTGATTGTAAACCGAGTTAAACAGACTGATATTTTCGAACAAACTAAAGTTTACGAACGCGTTTAATTAACTCGAGTTGCAACTCGATCCAATAGGTAAAGTTTCCGAAAAGGCCTTATGAAAATCAAATGGGTTTCGAAATGAGCTCATTTCAATACGCAAATAGATAAAATAAATTAGGATACTGCTAAACTTTCATTATTAAATATACAAACGCAAAGTTACTAATAAACTAAGAATTTTTTGTTACACGTGTTCTTTCTATGATTTTTTTAATTCACTAATTCATTCTATTGGAAAATTATTCTTTCTATTTATTTTCGTATAATTAAATCAAAAATATCTTGTAAATCTTTTGCCCCAATCTTTTTACCGATCACCACCAAAAATTTCTCAATTTAAAAAAAGATACCCTAGTGTGTACCTTTCAAATTTGTTAACGTTGATTTTGAGTTATCGCGAATAAAACGGTCCTGGCCATTTCTTTTAAAAATTCGTTAGTTTGTAAAATCAATTCATAAGAATAATATACAATTGTATACACTTAAATGCGTTCTTTTGTCATTTAATTAAAATTATGTTCGCGTACAAAATGTTTGGAAAATTTACGCCACTATATACAGGGCATTTCAGATAATATGACATTCCTTTTTAGGGATGAAAGTAGGCCCTATAGACATCCCAATAAGCGCAAAATTAAAAGCAATACGAATACTAAAAATTTCTTTTTTTTAATAATAACGAGTCGACTATATGCATGCTTTCAAATATACAAATATAATCGAGTTAGTGTTATTTACTAAATAAACATTTCGTACGTGTTTATTTTAACTTTCGAAGCAGACGCATAAAAACAAGACTGTAAAATGATACACCTTTGTAAATGTCACTGACCCATAATTTTGATAAAAGAAATTATACCAATTTACGTCAGTTATTAGATGCATTTAGTTGTCTAACCAATGTTTTAATAATAAAAACTACTCCGTGTTTAACTGATTGGTGCTTTTATGTTAATAAAATTGTGCACAGGTCTGTAATAATTAAGTTCTTAGAGATGTATAATTCAGTTAATATGGATTTAAAAACTGTAAAATGAAAAATTAGAATAACAGAAATAAATTTGTAAGCGATTTAATATACTTTTAACATTTTTAATTATTTATACTTTCGAAGGCAATTTCACAAAAATGATACTAAAGGAATTTGTAATAATGTAGCTGAACTTTTTAAAACAATCTAATTGGCCATAATTAATTATGTATCGAAGAAAATGTTAGGCAAAACTGTTTTGAAAGTTTTAAAACGTAAGGTAATTAAATAGATTAAGTCTGATCAATAAGATTGTTTTTGTTACAATATTCCTCTAGTATCACTTTTTTTTTTATTAAAATGCGTATAAAACAATGTTTGATTGTTCTAAGTCGAATTTGGCAAATTATTGTGCTATTCCTCTGAATACTGTTAAAAAACCAACTAGAAAAATCTAAAACGCGTCAAAGTGTTTAAAATATTTTAATTTTAAGCGTAGGATGATGTCACGCAATTTTAGAAATGAAAGTTTATTTTTAGGTGTAAAATTAAAAATGTCAATAAATAATTGCTGACTTGCTTTGGCCTTTTGCTCAGGGGATAACGCGTTATCCAAGGATTCAAGTGTGGCATGCAGTTTAGATAATTTCTTTACGTGCAAAACCTTCTCACTAACTTTTGTGCAACGTACCACAGCTGAGATAGGTGTGCATGATCCTAATTCAGTGCCCTTCTTTAGAGTTATTTGGAAGGTTTGACATTCATTAAGCAAACATCTGTCTTTACATTTAAACACATTTTTTAGAACGATGCATGACTAAACTTTATTTTTATTATCAGTTATTCATAAATAACGTCTTCAAAATTGTTAAAAAAATAGTATATATTATTTCTAAATTATTTCAATTGTGTGGAAGGGCTATCCCCTTATCCCGATATTTACTGTAGTAAACAAATCGCAATGTGCCTGCTACAGCTGTAAAAGTGTATATTATTGTAAATTAATACTGCTAGGTAGGTCAGTTATAATTTTATGAATGATTTAACAATTTTAGTCTGAATGCAATCAATGGCGGGTCGTTGTATATAATTAGAAAAACAGGACTTTTTCGTACTCGAATTTTTTTTAATTTTACGTTTATTCGGGTGTCTGTAGGGTCCACTTACAGCCCCTAAAAGGAATGTCATATTATCTGAAACACTCCAATATACTTAAATACATTTTTCACATAATACAATTAAAAAAAAATATTATTTTGAAAAATGTTTATTTTACCTCTATTGCGATCAGTTCTCTCCACCGATCACCATCAAAAACTTTTCAATTCGTGAGAACATCTTTTACTTTGTATTCTCCAAATTTGAGAGAAATTAAGCAAGTAATTTGTGCGTTATCGTGGACGAAAAACTGAGCAAAGATGACAGACAGGAAGACATTGCGCTAAAATTAGTATTAAAGTGTTCATGAGACCTCTAAACGCGAAGATATGTTGAAATTGGCCAAAATTTTGATCCATTCTAGTGACTTCCTTACACTATCTTATATCGGGAAACTTATAAATCAAATACAAATAGGCTGGTTAAATTTGGTCATTTCATTGTTGATTAATAATTTTACAATTTTAGAAATTAAATTAATTAATAAATTAAAATATTCAATCCTAATGGGTTGTTAAAATTTTTCTTAAAAAGGCGAATCCGGTTTTGATCTCTTTTATACATTAATAAATTGATTGATAGATTAATTATCTGTTGAAATAATCACCGAAATCGGGTAAACATGAGTGATTTAATGTAATAAATAAATGTGTTTTAATTTATTCATTTGGACAACTAGAAAATCAATTTCTCGTTTAACCGTTAACCGTTAAACGAACGATTATTAATCCATTTTATAAATGAACTTCTTACTAAATCTTGATAATTTAATTGAATGATTAATGGAATGACGATTTATAAATTATAACTAAATGTGAGTATTAAGCCTAACTTATTTATTTTGGAATCTTTATCTTAAAAATTATGATTCAGTACATAAAGGCTCGGTATTTCAATTGAAGCTTAAGCTTCAGCTTACTTAAGCGATACTTTGTTGCTGTGGTTTCGATAGACACAGTGCAAGGTGTAAGTAAGCTAAAGCTTAAGCTAGTATTGAAATACTGGACCTCATAGGGACAATTAATAGATTACTTAATTAATTGTTTAATTATTCGGGTATATAAGAATCTTTTTACTTTGGCTAATTTATTTAAAAAATTGATTGATTGTATAATCACTGTTACGTTGACTTGAAATCCTTAATCAATTGATTAATAGGCTAGTTATGTGATAGACCATTGTATTACAAATTATTAACAATTTGAACGATTAAGTTGATCGTGAGATTTAAACTTACCATCAAACAGTGTAGTTATTTATGTTTAATTTTTAGTCTCTTAATTAGTCAACATGAACAATATATGTCTTAAAAAATTTAATTCATGAATATGGACAATTAATTGGTGTGTTAATCAAGTAATTGTTTTGGTTAATTGATTACAATATTTAATCACTTTAATAAGATATTCATATCTGATTTAACCCACAGTTTAATGATTTATAAATTATGAATTGTTTGAATGATTACATTAATCATCTGATTAGTACTTTCACTTGATTTTGCATTTTAAAAGAATTAAAAGTTATTTCTCATTTACATATATAATTAAATCAATCAGAGGAATAAAACATTCCATCAAATGCCTTAAAAAATTGCCGCATTAAGTAATTGATTTGATTTAAATGATACATTTCCTTGCTTACGAATTTGATTGATTTAATAAACTACTGATCAATTATTAAATCTATTAATTCCATATCTAATTAATTGGATTCAGTTTATTAATTAAGTACCTATATTGTTCAAATGATTAAAAACATAAATCCACTTAATTAATTAAAAAATTTATTATTTTCTTTTAATCAATAATCAATAGAGTGAGTTACAAATTACCTTCTTACTTAGAGTTCAAAAGGATCAATTATTAGATCAATATTTAATTAACCGCTTGTTTAAGAACAACTTTTGTCGTTTGACAGGGTTATATTACCTCCATTAGGATAATTATTTAATTTAATTTTAGCGATTAAGTTTATCAACTGTTAAAAACTCATTTACTTTTTGATCTACTCATCTATTATAGCAATTAACTGAGTCCTTAATTATTTTGTAATCAAGCTAGTTTTATAATATGAACTGATTTGTTCAATTAATTAATTGAGATTGCATATTTTACATTTTAATATTAAATTTATTAGGTACTTGTATGCAGTGTTAAAAGTTTAGGCATTAGGTAACATATATTTTAATGGTGCTTGTCTTAATGTTATTAATTTCAGAGAACTTATGTTGGGAAACATGACTGTAGCTCAAGGAAATGTAGTAACAGGGCATCAAGTGGGTGTCGAGATGTCTGGATTTCAAGCAAAAATGTTTGATCCATCTTGCGCAATATCATCTTGTTATAATGATTATCAAATATGAATATACTAAATGTTTTTATTAATTTTAACATTATTTATACCAAAGTGTTTAAGTTAATGAAATTAATTTGTTATATGTTAAATGGCATACTAATGTAATTTTTAAATAAAATAAAATGATTTTAGCTTTCAAGCAAAATTGCCTATAAAATTATCAACAAATTGTGTAGCTATTTTTAGCAACCAGAACATTATCATATTAAGTTCTGAGTATTATTTTAATGTTTGCAGTTTAACTAGAATACTCAATGAGTGAAAATGACACAAATGCAAGTGAGCTATTTTTTTATATTTATTATTGGTATGTGTTTGATATAGATAATTAAAAAGTATTGTGCTATTTTTCATTTCTACAGGTACATTGATTTCATTATCTGACCTATATATTTTATCAAAAAATTCAAAAAACGAGACACACCTTTCCAATCATTTTTCTAATGAAAGAGTTTGGTTTGCAAATGATAGTGAACAAGATATTACAGAATCTTTAGAACTACTCAATGATAGAATAGACACAAATTTTGTAAATGTTTCCGAAGAATTTATTTCAACTAATATATTTTCCTCTGAACAAGAATTAACAGAACCCACTTTTGCATCAACCAACAATGAAACTAATTTTTCTCTATTTTCTGAAGAAAACAATAACACAACTCAATTATATACAAATTTCACATATGTTGATGAAAACATGACAACAAATTTTAGACACGATTATGAACCAATAACGAAATCATTTCTAGCTACTATTGATTACAGTGACAATTTTAGTGAAACAGATTGGAATCTTAATGAATCATTAAATGTAACTGATTATATTACTGACACAATACTTGGATACAGAAACAATAATAGAAATTTTAATAAATCACAAGAAAATAGTGCAAATGTTACTGACATTGATTATGAAATTATTTCAACACATTCTTACTTTGACGATGAATTAAATGTAAGTACCACCTTTGATGAACAATTTAACAATACAACTGAGGAAAATAAAACACATATATATTTTGAAAAAGTAACACCAAAACATCAATATATTTCTTTGTGTCATCCCACAACACTTGTAACAACTGAAAATGCTTCCGAAGAATATTTCACTGTTACTAGCCAAACAGATTCTAAATTAATAAATGAAGATACAAATCCTCTACAATCAAGGGAACAACTAAAAACTGTAAATAATGGTTTTGCAACTACTACCAATGATAGTTTAATATTAACATTACTCAACACCGATGGTTTACCATGCCTTAGAATGGTCCCTGAAATTATGATAGCGGTGAGTTATGCATAATGGTGGCACACCTTTATTTGACACACAAATTAACAGGTTTACTACAGAAAAAAAGATCCTTCCGGAAAGGGAGCAGCATTCTTCCCTCGTTTACCCAGAAAGCCTAACGATATATTTGTGGAAGGCAATTGTGAATATCAAAATGAGGCACTTTTAAAGATGTCATGGGATAAATACATACTATCTTGGAAATTTTCAAGGGTAAAATATTTACTATTATTTGTTATAATTATTAAATAAAGTATTTTTTGATGACAGACATGGAATATGACATGGTACATCAGTGACTTGGAGTTCTTGGTATATACCAAACATACATGGTTCCGTAATCATGACATTTGTGGTAATATCATTTATTTCTGGTGTAAACATTATATTTTTGTGTTTAATTTTAGTTCCATCAGGTGACCCATTCCAATTTTCGGCTCAATTAAAAAATCCTTCGGTGCCTTTAGAGCAATCATTTATACCATGTAAAGAAATATCAATAAGCTTTGTTTACAATGAAAAATTATATGATTCAGTAAGAACTACCTTATCAGCTTTTATATATTTAAAGAAAGAATTTCAAGTCCAACCTTTTATGAATAATACACTTACATTTGGTCCTTCCAATGAATGTTATTGAAGAAATAGTTAACTATACTTTTATCACTTCTGTTAGTCAAATGTTGGTCAAATAAAAACCAAATATCAATTATTAAAATTAATTTTGTCGAAATAAAGTTTTAATGGGAGTCCAATTTTTGGTTCAGTTAAGTTTAGATAATGGTGTTTTTTAATAAATTTTATACATGCCATAAGTGAGTCCATAAATATAATTTGATAAAGATGCTTTCAATAAAATGAAAACTCATGACTTGAGGCACCAATATTTAAACAAATAATTATTTTCTAAAAATGACATAGGTATATATTAGATGTCTAAAAAAATTTGTAAGAACCTATTTCACAATTATTTATTAAATTTAGCATTAAATCTGAGATATTTAGGTAAATTGTTTTATCTTATAAATGAATTAAATTTTGCTTAAAAAGAATTCTGAAAGTAGGACAAATGAGGATTCAGAAATGGTTTTTATTCTAAATTTATTAAATACAAAATCTTGGGAAAATGTATTGTATGCAAATGTTGAGATCTAAAACAATAAATTAAGAAAAAAATAGATAAGATTTGGTGTTTTATTCTAGACTTAATTTGGTATTTAGTTCAATTTGGGTGAATATGAAATGTATTTTCTACATTTAATCCAAGATAGCAGCACTTGCCTTAACTTTAAGTTTTTGCTGTAATTTAGGAAGTTTTTAAAATATTGCTGCATTCGTACATATTTTTCTAATTTTAGGAACCAAAAATAGGAAACATTGTTAACACTGAATTGTATCAGCCTTTAGGCTTTAGTTAAATAAAAATTGGCTAATCAGTGTTTTGTATATTGCATAATAAATTTCCTTAGCAATTTTTGAAAGTTTTTATTAATGTTTAAATTTAAATTCATAAATCTTTAATTGACTCAAAATACATATTAAAATTATTAACATTGGTATTTTAATGTAACATGTATGTACGTATTCTAAATAAAGCAGATTTTTAAATTTAAGTGTTTTATAAAAAATTTGTCTGAGGAAATACCGTTTAAGCATTTTTTATCAGCTTACAAGTTCACTATGACCCAATAATAAACAAATCCTTTTATACAGTAGAAAACTTTTAGACAAAATAATTGTGTAAGATGGGTTTGCCTAACCAAACTCTTAGGGTATGATGTTATAATAATAAGAAATATCTATATATTTTATTTAAATAAAGGATAATAATCGAAATTCTGCCTAACATTCTAAAATTTAAATATGTTATGTATACTGAATGCCTTGGAAACTTCGTTAAAGTAATCTATTTCATTATTCGCATGATTTATAACGGAATGCAAGTCAAATTAAATTTTGTCATACAAGGAGGAATCAACAACTAAGTTTCGCCCCAAAAAATTGCTTAATTCAAAATCTTTTTATTTATTTCAAAGCCATAACCTTAGGCTGTTATTCGACAAAGTTTGTAATCCTAAATCTTCTTGTACTTTTTATCACATTAAAACTTCTTTTTATTTAAATGTTGCTTAACTGGATGAATAACTAATAGTCATGGTGACAGATCAAGACTATGGAGAAGATGCCACCAACTATGAGGATAGAGGTTGGAACAGCAGCTTTATGCAGAATTGTGCTGCCATGAAGAAAAATTGCTTCCCGATTTAAATGTCCAGGTTATTTGTTTTCAACAACCTTTTTTAGCCATTGAAACATTTCATACTATGAGGCAGAACCACAAGTTTTAAACATGTGCTACACGGCCATACAATGTTGATCTATAATAACACTAGTAGTCGCTAGACTTGGAACTAGTAATAAAGTCGTATTAGATAAGCAGCTTGCTGATTGCTACTCAACTAGAAATACAAATATGTGAAACTTAGATTGTGATTCGTCCTCATACAAAATTAATAAGCTCTGTTATTGAACAATTGAAATCTTGTAGAAACTTGACTTTCTAAAAGACTATTTAATGGGTTATATTAGCTAGGTAGGAAGATGTGTAAATTAAATTAAAACCTGAATGTTAAATTTATAAGCAAGAATAGGTACATCCCATTTATAAACTTATTAAACTTATTTCTATTGCACTTTTACTTCCTTATCCAAGAAAAAGGCATGTTTTAAATTTTTCTGTATTGAAAAATTTACCAACCCTGGCTAGGTTTGAACCCACAATCTTTGGGTATAAAGGCAAACATGCTAACTACTACACAAATGATACTGGTAACAAATTGTTGTTAATTGTCATTTTACTATTAACATTAATGCTATGATTCATTTAAATTTAATATCAACAATACTAATACTTAAACTGTAGATCGTTTTTCATAAAAGTATAAGTCTGGGAGATTACGTAATATATAGGTACTAGATATGTAATTCAGGTTTAAAAAACATAGTAATATGGGGCCGGCAGTTTATGTGTTAAGTTGGATTATTTAAATAGTTGTAGATTATGTATCATATTTGACTCAAATATAATTGTTAATACAGTACCAGGCTCATGCGCAGGGGGGGGGGGGGG
>JAHWXV010371506.1:0-14512 GCA_024586415.1 Phrixothrix hirtus | reverse complement strand
GTTGGGCCCTATGAGTCTCATTTAATTTTGAGCTAACTATTCGACCTTGTAATATTAAAAATAGTGCATTGAAGTGTCAAAATCATAATTTTGTACTACATTAATTAAAATTATATAATGTAATATATTATATTTGAACGAATTTTAACCTATTGTAAGACTCTAAGAAATATTAATTTTAAAAGAAAGGATGTTTTATAATTCTTTCATAATGCATGACAGATTCTCATATATAACTAGACACGTCTAAATTAAAGTTTCATGTATTATTCAAAATACGATGTACCTGAATATAATAAAATTTCACGGATTACGTAAACGAGTATCTTGAAACTTTCCCAAATCAAGATTCAATAGGGACATGTAATGATTTATAAAATAAATCGTTTTGTCCTTTAGTAGGTTAATTCCTTGTTTGTTCGTTTGGAAATCTTTATCGAGAATGTCGTAATTTTGACTAAATTTATGGGAAATGTCCGTAACAATCCTAGTTTCATTTGTTTCCTACTTCATAGTGTAATGTACAAATTATGACGTAATATTATTACATATACATTTTTTTAATTAACATTTTATTTTGATGACGTTTTTATGACGTCCTTACTTTCATTCACCTTTAATAAATTAAGATTAGTAATCTCTAGAGACTTACATAGCTGCGAATAGCTCCACACTTGAATATTATGAATCCTCCAAGGACAAATGCAAAATAGCGATGGCCGGAACGATACCAAGGCCATCCCGTAACCTACTAACACTGCGTGACATTACCACATAATAGAAAAAACTATTCAGCTAAAATATTTCAATATAAATTTGTGACATCGCATTTAACTGTTTCAAATATTTTTCAATCTGGGCATTTCCAGTATTCGGAGGAACAAATTAAAATTCTTCACACTAGAGGTTTAATTAAAAATGCAGGTTTATAAGTTGCGTATGTAATAACTTGTTAAAACATTATCGGTAGGAAAATTAAAATTTGGGTTTCAAGAACCCTCAGATTTCTAACGTCAGAACTAGAACTACAAGTCATAAAAATGTTCCTTTATTTGTGTGTGATTCACAAATACATAAGTATTTTACTCGCTGACACTGGTATAGTGATAATGTATTTTACAGTTAAAAATATTTTGATATACATATGTATGCTTGTATTATCATAAAATTAACGTGTGCAAAAATGGTCATATCTGAGATTCAAGAATTTTATCCTTGTCTTAAATAAGAAATTATTAATTATTAATATTTTTTAAAATGGCATAAGTACATCTGAAAAATTTACTTTGCTGGGAATAGAACCTCGGTCCTCCAAATTTGATCTTTAACGCACTAACTATTGCGGTATCAGGCTTGTTTCACGGCAGAAGTCGATTTATTGCATATACGGTGTGGTTTTAAATCATACCGACAAACTTGGAACATCACGCGGGGGTAATTCTAAATCAAAATAAGAAAATTAAAAAAAAACAGATTCCTTGTTATTTCCAAGAAAAGCACCAATAGAATACTTGCAACAGCCGAATAGCTAAATGTGTCCTGTTAAGTGAATAACTATAAACACATGATGAGATTGTTGCATCATTCTAAATTACAACATCTAAATAAGTCGGGGATATCATTTTATTTATAACGTCGCGTTGTTTACAAACGTATGTAATGTTAAATTATCAGGATTTTAGGATTTTATCGAATGTAAAATAAATGTTTTGTTAAGTTTAGTTTTTGTAATAGCGCATTCCAGATGTTTTATCGGCGTTGCGCTTTGGTTTTAAAATAAAAATTTGTTTTTTAGCTGCAGTGTTGCAAACAACTTGTTTTAAGACTAATTTCAAATAAAATTAATTTATTAATAAAGCGAGTATTTTTCACAGAGCTTATTAATTAGTGAAAGGGATGAGTTTACCTATGAGCCAAAAGGGAAGGTACCTTTAATGTGACACTTCGGTGAGTCTATTTTATTAATAACTTAAGTTATTGGAATTGACCTACATAATTAATTATTCAAGTCGCTTTTTATTCATTGTATTATTGATTGCGGTACTAATTGATGATTTGTTAACTAATTGCATTTCCATAAATTAATTTCAAACATTTACATTATTATTTAACTGCGTATATTCGAACGTATGAAATGTAAGCCATTGAATGTAATTGAGATAAATTAGTCTTTACCGCAAATAAATAAACAACTGTAGAAATTTGATATTGAAACAACATGTTATATGCTTTACGACACGTAGTAAAAATTAGATTTTTCTAGACAATTCAATCGTATTATACATATTTCGACAGTTTTCATGAAGTGAACATTTTCAGTTTTCCAAAAACCCGTTCTATTTTATGTGATTTTCTTGTTAATGGATATGGTTAGGCCTCTACAGAACCGTGTTAAATTTTGTCGGTGGATTTTAAAATCACCATGTATGTGTTTAATTTCAAACAGTAAAGATGTCACAGAATAGTATGTTTTGACAGAAATGATGATATTAAAAATGTTTTTGATAAATTTTATTGAATCTCGGGCTCTTTTGACCTTTTCAAAATTCGAAGCAAAATTGCTTTCGGCAACTGACCTATCAAGTTTTTCCAGAATGTCAACGTTCATCCACTTTTGTAGAAAAGAGAATATTGCTGGAAATACATGCACTCATCTTCAACCAAATAATAAAGCGGAAGTTGTTTTTCTTTCATGGAGTCTGGTCATGAATTTTATGTGTAAGGTAGTAAAAGAATTTCCGATTCATATCTAAAGGAAACATATTTTCATTAAACATGTTTAAATTTATTCTTAAACTATATAAGAATTATTCATTTTGATATTTATCATCGATTGATGGTTCATAAACATGAAATTGTATGGTACATGCTTTTTTACTTATAGATACATATAACAAATGAAAGCAGTAATTAATTCTAATCAAATAGAGCAGAGATGATGTATGATGATATATTTAAAGTATTTCTTTATTTGTTTTCACTTTGGGAATAGTTTTGTTTACTTTCATTTGTAACTTTCCTTCTAAGATATTAATTATTTAATAAATTTTCTTTATTACATTCTTGAATGTATATAATTTTATATTTCTTCTTCATTACTATTTATATATTTAATAATAATTGTTATTTTTACTGGTATTCCAAAATTCAGGTATTGCTTTTTATTTTTGACATGAATATGTCGCTTTACTCAATATAACTAAAGATTCAGTGCATTTGCTTACGCTTCTGAGCAAAGCACAGGTTTTGAATGTATAAAACAGAAACAGGTAAACTAACATATATAATAAAGGTCTAGAAAACAAAAGACAACAATTGTTGTGCGGTCCCAAATAACGACATAAATTCGTTAAATGACTGTTCACTGTTCTTAGCTTTTATTTTTTTAACTCAATATAGTTCCTCCTTTGTTGACATTCTTGATTTTCCACTCCTGCATTCGTCCCAGCGTTTGGAGATAACCGAGTCATATAAACCACTTCGGGTGTTCCTCTGGGCAATTTTGTTATTCGGTAGATTTCATCGTTGATCATTTTATCACTTTATACATACTTTCCCAGAATCTTTGCAATTTGGGAAACAAATCACGTCATCGTTAAGGCTGATACGAGGAAACTAAAATCCTCCAGCTTTAAAACTTAAATCATAGTGGACGTTCATTCGATTACTGGCAATCTGGATGTTATTGCGAAGACCCTCGACATATTCATTTCCAGCTAAGTCCTCCTCTCTAGACTTACTACCGAACTTCAAAACGCATGGTAGCCTAATTTTAAGTCTAAACAACACTCTAGCTGGAGTCCCTCCAGCGTTTACAGCGGACCGATATGCAGTCAAGAACAGATGTAATTACTAGTCCGAATCTCTTTGAATGTCTGAAACAACTTTGGACAAATATTTTCCCGTTGTTGGATTCATGGATTCTACCATACCGTCTGACTCTAGATAAAGAGCAGTTGTCCTGGTCTTCCTTATTTTTAACAGCTGGAACATACTTTGGAATAAGGCTAACTCAAAATTTCTTCTTTGGTATGAATATAGTTCCAATGGAATTCCGAAACTGCTAACCAGTTCTTTCACCAAGGTGTCGGGCACTGTAACTGTTTCTTGATTTGGTAGAGAGTACGCTTCTATCCATTTACTGAAATAGCTCAACTAGGATGTATTTGTTTAATGCCTTTATTTCCGGAAATATATCAGCTATATCAATTGCTACACTTTCAAATGGGATACCCACATTATATTGCCTCAGTTTCCCAATGAACCGTCCCCAAACGTGCATATTACACATTTTGGGCGCTATTCCTTGAGACCATCCTAACAGTTTATCTAATATAACTGTGAACGGAACTTTTCCAGAGTTTTCCTTTCTCTAATGTGCTATCCTGATGGATCATCATGCAGTCGCTGTAAAATTTCCGAACCTCTGTTTTTCGGAACCATCAACTGCATTTGTCTTTCACGTTCATGTTCCTTTTCCAGAGCTCTTTTCAAAAGGTCACCCTGAACCTGCAAGGAACTTCATTGAGACCAATATGCCTTAACAACGGAAATAAATGGGGCCAGTTTCTCCCAACCTGGTCTTTGATTTTATTTCTTCCATTTTAATAACAACTTCTGGATCGCTTGCTTGATCTTGCATGACATCTGGTTTCCAGTCATCGTTGATTACAATAATACGGTTGACAAGAGGTTTATCAACTTTTGATTCCAACCGAGAGCAGTGCTTGAAATCTTTTAAGCAAGACTGTCTTGCACTGGCGCGATGTTTCTGATAGTTTGTGTTATAGTCGAGACTATTTCTTGAGTTTCTGCAATTACAATTACATTTCCAACATGGTAGTTTTTTCCAGTTCCAGTCTTAACATTGTTCCTTCCAAACTTCCAACAGTAGCTTTGACTTCGTTAATTGCACGTACACAAGCGTAGCGCTTCGATGCTTGTTTAGTCACTTCAAATTCCAGTGCATGGGCCAATACACGAGCAAATACCTGTTGTGTTTCAGAATCCCAAATGCCTTCCACAAATGTGTTCAATAAAACTTTCTGGAATCGTTGGGTATGCTAATCTCGCTAACAGTTCAACGTCATTTTCAAATTCCTGGGGTCCTCTCCAATTTTCTGCACTCTGTTCCTTAACTGGGCACAGTAAGTATGCTGCAGATATTTATCTCCATATCGCAGTTCTAGTCTTGAAACAATATACATTATAATTGAAATTATTCTGCAGATCGTCTGCTATTGTTTGTAGAATGTCTAAGGCTTGCCCGCGTAGAGCTACATAATGTTGCGATTCAAGATGTCTTCCCGTTATACGTGGGTGCTTTTACGTACTCCCTAGCGCTTACTATGCCATTATCAGCACCATACAATTAAGGGATCTGCTAGATATTGATTTCTGTTGATTGTTAGTGAGGAGCAGAGGGCGCCTCCTACTTAGGCATGCTGGCTTCTTTATGGAGAGGAGGATAAACTTTTGATGTACTTCATCGCAGTTCTTGATTACTTCCTCATTATTTGTTATCATATCATTGGTAACGTCTTCTATTTCTCTTGCTAATTTATTGGTGATTCCGTCTTGTAGTTTATTTTAACTTATGATCATATAATTTACTTTGACTTAATTTAGTTGATAACATTTCTTCCTGCAGTTTAGCTTGACTAGTTTTATTTTCCTCTTTTAATTTGTATGTAACTTCTTCTTGCAGTTTATTTTGATGGGAATGCATTTTCTCTTGTAATTTAATTTGATTGGATTTCATTTCTTCTTGATTGAAATGTATTTTATCTTGCATCTCTGTAACATTTCCATCACCGACTCCATATTTTTTTCGATGATTCTTATCACTGTCATATAGAAAAAAAAATTAACACTAGCTTTTAATTTATTAGTAGTCGGTCGGTTCACACTTTCAATAATAAATCCAACACCTGACACCAATGCAACGAAATTGGTTAATTGTATAAAAGTCTTTATTTATATTCACTAAATGATTTATTTATAGGTAGGTATTCACTTTTATAGTGTACTAATAAAAAGTTTTTATATTTGTATTTATTTATAACAGTTTCTTACAAGACAAGATTCTTAGCAATACTTAAAAACTAAAGGAACCTAAACTGCCATTCATATAGAAAGGAGAAATTCTGGATAAGCTGTTGATTAGCAAAGAATAATATTAGTCATCCTGCTGACGTAATAAATACCAATGCCCTGACTTATTGCTCAGGGCTTGAATTTATTTAGATATAAATTGTAGTAATGATTTATTTGTGATTACAGAATTTGTTTTAGTTCTCTGGAATGTTCTGGGTTCTTCTTAAAAATGTTTATTATTTCTAATTTTGTTACAGTATTATACCAGCATTTTACGCGAGCTTCGCGCACTACAAACGCTTGTGGGTTTTGACCGCAGAGTAATTAAGCTTGGTATCAGGTCATAGTCAATTCAGCGGATTTGAATAAATTAGGTGTTATTAAAAAGGTTTATGTTTGTAAATGAGCAATAGTTTTTTTTTTGAATACAATGATCAATTATGGAGATCTTGTTAAAAAAGGGAAAGAATCTAAAATGCAAAGTGTCTTTATATTTAATAATATCAGAGGAGAGAGAAAGTTGAAAATCGTTCTGACGTCATAGTTGCCGAAGGTAACTATAAAATTTCAAATTTGCTGACAATTTTATTATATTCTGTTAAAATGATAGGTTTATTTACATTTCTCATCAACAATAAAATACACGCCACTAAGACATTAAGAACGAGTATAAAAATTAAATATTAAATGCGGCGTAGTTTATTATTGATAAAAATCCAAATAAACGTAATATTTGAACACAAATTATCGAGACATTCAAAACTTTGTACTTGACTCAGTGTAGGGGCATTAGTAGAGAAAAGGTTTTTTACAATGATTCAGCATCGTTGAGTTAACTGGTTCGAAAATCGCTTTTCTTTGTCAAGAAAACGTCAAAAAGTTATGAACTTCTTTATGTACATATACATCTCAAGAAGTAAGGAGTAATTTGAGAATTGAATTATTTAGTTGAATTCAGCCTACTTAAATTAGTTATGATGAAGTTTTTGACATATTTTCGTCGAAATTGCCACTCATACTTTTCTCTTTTTTATTTCCTATCTTTTTATGCTGAGGTCCGGTGCGAACCTATACATGGGCTCTTAATTAGCACTCCTCACTTAAGGGGAGTGGGGGGTGGCCTTGTTTGATAGCGCGACATCTGTCGCTCCCATTGCTTTATTTTAGCAATATCTTTTCAATAAGGCCTGATAATATCTTTACTAGAATCCTTTCTTTTATAATCTCCATTCTTTTTGGCAATTCTTCGTTTTCTTCAGCTGTCTTCTTTTGCTGGGCTATTGCCGCGTATGTCACGCATTCCCTTCTGTCGGGGTTGTTAGCCTTTGGGTTTCTCTTGATATAAAGAGTTTTCGGGTTTGCTGGGTTGATTGAGCAAGATCTGGAACATCCCGGGTGTTCCCCCTCGCAATTCGCACATTTTGTCTTTGCTTCTGCTGTATTCTCGCATTCAGTTGTTGGTTCTAGTCCAGCGCATAGCATGCACTTATACTGAGCAGTGCATCTATAGGATACATGCCCGAATGCTCGGCATCGGTAGCACTGACCTGATGCGGTCGACTTTCTTTTTTCTTTTGCTACAACAACTACATGCAAGATTTGTTGAATCTTGTTTATTTTTGGTCCTTCTGACGCATTGTGACTGATTACCAATATCAGTGGCAGTTCTTCTTTTCTCCTCTTCATTCTGATTATTCTATTGAATTGTAACCCCCGTATAAGAAGGTCCTCTTCTATTTCATCTAATGGGATTGATGCCGGCCGTTCTCATATTATTGTTCTCGTTTGTCTCTTCTCCTCTAGTTGAAAATAATGGCATGTGATATTCTTCTGGTTTATAATTGTTAGTAACATTTTGAATTCTAATTTATCATTTGTAAAGGTCCGTATGCCATCATTTGCGTTGAAGAATGTGATATTACACTCTTCTGCGGCTACTTTAACCTCCATACAGTTATCTCTGTTCGAAAGAACTGTAGGTGGTGGACGTCTGGTTCTGTCTTTCTTTTCTTGTATTCCCTTGTCTGTCGTTGGGGATTACGTTAACTTCCTATGTTTTAATCCGTTGATTGCATCTTCAGAGGAGTTGTGTTCTCCTGTTTCTTTATCTTGCTTTGAGGTGGGCTCTTTGGTGGTGCGGTAACCTCGTTCCTCCATTGATGGCCTGGGGGATTTTGCTGTTTCTTCTTGGGTAGATTTTAGTTTTGATTTTGCCTTCTTTCTTTTCCTTGGTTTCGTGACCTGTGTCTGGAATTTTTCCTCACTGAGTTCTTCCCACGTATGTTCGTTGTTACTCTTTTCTTGATTTTCAAGCAATTGTAGTTTTTCTGTGAACCTGTTAATTGTTGTAACACCCTTTTCTATTACTTCCTGGTACTCCTTCATTTTTAATATGATTTTGCATGCTTTGGTTTCTGCGTTTAGTTCTTCATTGTATGTCTCCATTTTATTGGTGTTCAATAGTTTGAATGGTTTTAAAATTTCATTTTTGATGTTGTTACCGAAATTAGAATAAAATCGCTGTTCACTGTTCATATTACTGATCCCGACCCACCCACACGAATGCAAAAGACTTAAGGTTCAATAATATAATCTTCTAGAAATTAGTAATGGATGTCACAAACCTGTCTGTTAACCACCATCTGCTCGCCTCGTTCACACTTTACACAAAGCGTACATCTACCCTCTTTGCTCTCTCAAGCGCGACTGAGCGAGCGAGCGAGCGAGCGAGCGAGAGAGCGAGCGGAGCGCGAGTTATACTGTCTGACATTGGACTTTTATATTAGAAAAATTTTAACCACCATGATAACAATTGGTGGCAGCGATTTACCAATTATGATTTGACAATTCTCCGTTTAATATTTTAAATTTTTAAACACTTTTGGTTGCAGAAACTGCATATTTTACGTTTTAATAAATTTTAAAAGATAATCTCAAAGCTTTCAAATTAGTAAATGAACTTAGAGTTATTTGGTCTTTAATTTCTTAAAATTAAACTACTTACAAAGTATTTCGAAAGCTAAACAAAATATTATTAAATTCAAACGACTTTTAAATATTTTCTGTATATTTCAAGAAGAATTTCCTTTGAGTTGAAAACCGTAGATCAGCTGTTTGGAAGAGAAGAAGGTCGTTGTTCTTGAAACTTTGAAAACCCCGACGGATAAATTTTCAATAATAATTAAATATTTCTTAAAGATAAAATTTTAAGTTGGATATAAGTCATTTGTAATAATAAAAATAGAAAATCAGAATTTCATATCTTTTTATTATTTAATTTAAATTTATTTTAACTTTAATGTGATGTTTTGAATGTAATTTTTGTTAAATAACTTACTTTTCACATTTTACAAGGTTCCTCTTCAGTAATATTAGAATACGGTTTGAATATTGAACAAAATTTGTTTCTGTGGATATAACATAGTGTTTTGCTTAATTAATTTGGGACGTTGATCGAGGGATAGTATTTATATTTCAAGGTCATCGACCATGTAAGTTGAAGTTTATAAACGAGTATAGTTGCTTACCATTTACCTGAAGGGTTTTGTTAAATACAAGCTCTGTTGTGTCGAACAAATAACACAATGTCAATATAAAACAATTTTATTACAATTCAAATAAAGATTAAATAATATACACATAACTTATAATAAAAATGAAAATGAAATAAAAATTTAATAAATAAAAAAATTAAATCAGTTAATACAACATTTATCATAACATGATTTGATTCAATCAATTCACAAAAACGGACTACTGTTTACAGTAACAACACCCAAACTACTCCAGATAATAAACAAGATTAAAGTAGCACTTAAGTTGAAGAAAGATGTTTCTGTTTCTACCTGATTATGAGTGATGGATTTTGAAATGATTCGTAAAATAAGATGTCTTTATTTAGCCAAGTAAAAGTAAATTCACTTCATGTTAAATATAATAAAAATGATTGTCTTTTAAATGTTGGCGACCGAATTTCACTCGCGATTAGGTGAAATTACTTCAAAATCGATGACTAACCTTTTTATATGCTAGCTGGATCCAACTTCTAAATTGTGATAGATTTTCACACTTCTTATTAATTTACACGCTGTGTCGTGTAATTTTGTGTGTTGAATTAGAGTGGACGTATTCGTTAAGCTCTTGAATGTATCAAGCTAACTGTAAATTGATGCTGCACTAATTCGATGTATATCGATGATGTTTTAGACGGATCTAGCACTTTTGAACTTTGTTATTGTATATTTACACTATCACTGGAGATATCTGGATAAGTTCTGGTATCTCAGGAGAATACTCTTCCTTGTGTGCTGGTTTTTTATAACTTTGTTGATCATCGAGCTTGTCACCGCTGTTACAATAACGCCAAAATGATGACTATAAAAAAACTAAAACATTGTTTAATTATAAAGGCGGAGGTTGTGTCGAAAATTTCTGTTAATTTGACACAAGATTACAAAATGTTTAAGTTTGCAGTGTGAGTCCAAAGCAGTATTATACAAAATCAAAAGCGAAATATGTTTACATTTTTTTAAATTGTAAAGTCATTATTTGCAAAAAGAACGTTAGTGTTACTATAGAAAAATGCTCAGAAACTCTGTGTTCGTTGCACATAATACCCAAGTTCATGTTTCAATACCTCTGGAAGCTTGTTAAATCTGTTTTGCAGATTTGTTTCTGTGGGAATGTTCCTTATTCAAAAAATTGCGCGTTGAAGCGAGTTTATCCACGAATAACTTCCCTGAATCAAACATAATACGCTGTTAACAAATGTTTTTAATTGGAGAAAGCGTTGTTTAAGTCATGCTTACCAATTTGAAAGTTGTCATCTAAGTGTTTTGAATTTATTGGTAATGAAAGAACAATAAAATTTTAAAAACGAGCCATATTGAAAAATAATTGATTTAAACGCTATAGGACTGACGTATAACCCTCCCCCTCTGTCGCCCCTTTGACTAACTACCGCCATTACATTAAATTACCGCTAAGATTACGTTCTCACGTATATAAATGCACTATTGCTAAGGAAATTTTGTTGCACATGTTTTCTTTATGACTTAGTTGTTAACTGCACCGTAGATTTTTTAAATTCACCATATTGAAGAATTACTCAAACAATATTTCTTTGTATACTTGAATATGTTCTTCCACATAGTTTAATCGAAAATATGTTATCCAGAAATTTTGCGTTCCACCCCCATTCCATGTATTCCCTCTTACAGAGGAATAGATTGTACTTTCCAAATTTTTGAGCAGTTCGTTGAGTTGTTTTGGAATTATTATTGACGAAACAAATAAATTGACAGACATCACGTAAAAATTAGCATGAATTCTTCAGCGGACACCAAAACGTGACCATTTGTTGAAATCGGCACATACTAAACTTTTACCGATTCTAGTACTTAACCCTATACCAGAGATGGCCAAGACGTAGACCGCATTCGACCGGTCACCTAGATATTGTTACATTTCAGATATAAATTGCTACCTTTATTATTCAACTTACAATTAGTGCAGTATTTTTTAACTAATTATATATCTACTGTATAGTATTGTATTTTCAAAATTTCCCGTCTCCCTGCCGCATCTTTGTCTCTATGTCTCTATGTCTTTTATTACCGTATTTATATTTTATCCTTTTTATGATCACATAAATCCTTGGTTAATCATTAATTACTATTTATATTAACTTAAACTCAATTGCGTTATCTTCAGTTGTTAGTATTCTTCTTTAATTGTAATTCTAATTTGGGTTTTACAGGGCTCTGTTCTACTATGACATTGAGGAGCAACTCTTCAACTACCTCGTAATCACAGTCCTAGTTTCCATCATATGCTGCCTTTACTACTATTTCACCATTGAAACTCCTTATATGGTGATTCCAGTTTCTTCTTCCTTCACATCTCGATGTTATAATGTGATGAATAGCGTCTCATTTCTTCTGGTATTGGTCTTAAAATTTTTGTTTCTGATGTTCATAGTACTTCTTCTTTAAACATTAGATCCTTTAGCTTGTGTTTCCTTAGGATCTGTTCTCCTATGAGATTGATGATCAGCTATCTTGTCACCTGCCAGGTGATTAGAATCTATTGGTTTTCCGTCAAATGCTGCCTGATCCGATTCCCTTTTTTTTTCTTCTTCATCATGCATTAGGTCATTTGACCTGTGCTTTTCTTGATTCTTTTTTCATGTGACAACCACTTAGCGATCAGAGAGCCCCGTATTTAATCACATATCGCCTTAAATAATCTTTCATCATTCGTTCTCGTTCTCTCTTGGTTTAGTTTATTCTTCCTTCATGCCTACATCTTATCTCATATGTCACATTTTTACCTGATATTTTAATCTTTTTCTAGTACTGACCTCAAGATTTTTATTTTTACTATTTGTAGCTCGCACTGGCGTAGATCACTGTTTAACGCATAAGTATTTTATGTATTCTTAAAATATGTCCGTATAAAGATAAACATTAATACAAAAAGAGACAAGAATTGAAGTTATAGGTATTTTGGAAGAAATAGTAAAATAAAAATTAAAAATTTTTAAAAAGTAAATTAGTAGAACTATTTGAATTCTAAATATATGGACTTCCATAAAAATCGCAACCCATGGAAGTTGTTGATCAATCTTAATGAAATTTTCAAAAAACGCCTACTTTGACGAAACAAGTCAATGATTAAAATCTGAATAAAATCTATCCATCGGTTATTGTTTTTTTTAATTTGTTGGTTTGCACGCAGTAACAATAAAATTTATGAAATAAAACAATTGATGTGTAATAACTATTAATTTTGCAAATAGTTTGTCTACTATTGCCTTCGGAATATTTAAGAATGCCAAGAGTTCGTCAACTGAAGATTATCGTCAATTAAATGATTTTGAACGTGGCCGTATTATTAACATGAGACTAGCCGCTTAGAGATGGTCCAAAGAAGAGGTTGAACAACGTCGCCTTGGATCTGGGCATTCCGGGGGACTACAGATCCTGAAGAATGTCATTTAAGACTTTTGGCCAGAGACAGGGTTTTTACAACTCCGTTAATTGCAATTAATAGACTGGATGGGAGGTGTAGGACTCATAATGTCCATATCATGTGTTTATCGTCGGATAAAATTTTATGTACTGCATTCGTACCGTCTGTTTTTGCGTTTTCTTCTGACCCCACTTCACCGTATCCGCAGACTAGAATGGAACAATGAAAGAACGAATTTGTCTATGGACCCACAACGGTCGTAAGCGGGTGGACGGATGCGCGGAGAACGCAAAAATTCAACATTTCTTGTGGAATTCAACACAGCCCTCACACAAGGTGTGATGATATGGGATGCAATATATTAAGATAGCTTAAATGAAGCCGGTTACATTGCTAATGTGCTGGAGCCTGTTGCGCTTCCATATCTTCAGGGTTTGGAGAATTCAATTTTTCAACAAGACAATGCGTGTCTACATACAGCACGGACTACAACACGCTATTTGCTCGGTCGCTTGATTTATTACCCATTGGGCATGTATGGAGTGTGATGGATAGGCGACTGAATGATTTAGCACAGCCTCCAGACGACTTGCGCTATCTTTGGTTGCGGATTGAGGAAGCTTGGAATTATATACCACAGGTCAATATTGATCACTTGATTGGCAGTATGCAACGTTGTCTAAATGAGTGCATAGCAAGTCGTGGCGGAGCAACTCATTATTGAAAAAACTTTTTTATTTCTGTTCGTTTGTTTTCAAATTTTAATCGTTTGAAGTGATAAATTATATCGTTTGTAAAAATTTAAATAAAATCGTTCAACTAATTCTAGGTATTGCGTTTTTTATTGCAGTCAGTATATTTATTTAGGTTTAAAATCTATAATTTGCTTTTCCCGCCTTTTTTAGCACTGGAATCTATTCTTTCCATTTTGTTTCCAACAACTATGATTTGTTTCGGTTGCGAGTTTGCGAATAATAGTGTATCACTTTTGATTTTAAGCTCAAATGTATGCAGATATTTTAGAGAATTGCAAATGCAACATTAGAATTTATCATTCTAAACAATTAATTATTTATACTAACGTTTGTTTTAATTTAGAAAGAAAGGATTTTATTTAATTCTTAATTTAAGATAGAGATAATTTCTAACATCAAAATTGTTAGCAATGTGTAAAATAAAAAAATTAGTTAAATTTGATTAGTATCTAGGATTTAATTCTTTATTGGTTATGTCGAAAATTTCTATGATTTCATAAATTAGTAGCGATGTTCAAATTTTATCAGATTTTAATTTGTATTGTCATTAATTAACTTAATTAAAAACCGTTTGTAACGTTGTTTTTTTATTACGAGTAATTTTGGTCAGTTACTGTAATAAAAGATCGTATTATTTTAATTTATTCAAGGTTTCGCTCAATTTGTTCAATGGTGGCAATAGTTTGTTT
>JAHWXV010371503.1:0-17644 GCA_024586415.1 Phrixothrix hirtus | reverse complement strand
ATTTCCGTAAATACCCCCCCCCCCCCGACACACACATCATTCTTAGGAAATAGCATCTGGCTGAACAATATATCTAGGAAATAATGCCCCTCGCCCTTTATTTCTGTATACATAACGAACTCCGAGGAGAGATATATTTCCAGGCAGATAAAATTTCTAATATAGAATTTAAGAGAAGGCAAAATTTGCTAGATGAGCCTCGCTTAAAATTGAGGAGAAAGAAAATATATTAAACAAACGCTGTGTCTAGATTTTATAAGAAATCAGTAAATGAACGTGACATAATTTAGAGGGGAGGTAGTTTTTATATGGGAACGAAGTTCAATAATTGAACATGACTGTAGGTAAAGGGAAGGTATCGTTAAAATTCAATTAATAATTCTAAATTAAGGCCCACTAAATCTTTAAATCCTAATTATTAAATAAACAATCTTTAAATAAAAACGTTAGTAATGATAAAATATAAAATAGTTAAATAAAAATTAATAAATTGTATTATTAATAATAATAAATATTTCAAGTAAAAACAACAGTATTTGAAAGAATTCACAAAACCCCCAAAATCAGAAAAGGCTAAAATTCAATTGAAAGCCCTTCCTAATTTGTTAAGCTAGTTTAAGAAGAACTAAGTATTAGAAATTTAAATATTTAAAAGTACACATTGTCACGTACCAAAGTGCAAAGTTATACCGTGAGAAATAAACGTTAACGAACTAAAATTTAAATGTGATTGGTTAACGTTAAATTATAACAGTAGAATCTAAATATAGACGGAAGCACTAGGAAGAATTATAATATCGGTAGCTACCGCGAAAAATTGTCTTTATCTGCAGCTCCAACAACGCGGGATTTGGGTTCGTTGCAAAACTATAAATAACTTGTAAATATGTAACAAGTTAAAATAATGCTTAGAAAGGCCGCCAATTAAAAATATATGAGACCTTTTTACTTGAAAGTATTCCTGATAAGAAAAATCCAAAAGCAAGATTGCCATCCAAGAAAATTAAAAATCAAAGTTAAATTACCGGTAAACAATATGTGTTGTGTGAATTGAACGAAACAATATCCTAAACATCGCAGGACATCAAAAAAAGATTAGTTCAATCAATTACCTAACAATAATAGCTAACAGCGATTAAACTTTGAACTCAATCACGCGAGTAATAATACAAATAATCTGTGTAAATATAAACTGCAATTAATATGAGAACATTAGGTAAGTCTAATATTAAGATTTATTCTCACAATGTATTGTGGACATGCTCCTTTTTGTGCCACCCGAAGTTGGTATTGTTAGAGTAAATAAATTTAAGAGCGTTTTGCGTAAACTAGTTAACGTTACAAACTTCATTTATTGTAAATTAAATTCCCAATGCTGATTATCAATTATTTATGTTTTTATACGTATAGCCTTTAATTATTTGAATATTCCTTTATATCAAACTTTTATTATTTTGTAACTCAAATAATTTCATTAAAATTGTTAATGAACTTGTTCGATAATTCTGGACTTTGCGCTAAACAACCTCTCGGAATAAGATGAATTTAATTAATATAGAATAAAATTGAAATTAGCGGCAGTAGAACAATATTTTAAGGGGAACGGACAATATAAAAGAGCTAGGCGAAATTGACCAATGAAATTTAATTCGATCATAAAGGAGAGGTGAGCCTTAGAAAGATAGTCGAAATGAGAAACAGGCAAGGTGAATATTAAGAAGAGGCGAAATTTTCAATAAAACATTGCATAATATACAGAACAAGCGAAAAGTAGTAGTACGCGAAATTAAATTAATTCGCGCTTTTTTCATTTAGATGAAGCGAACGAATTTTACAAAGCTAGCAACATTTACGAAATAGCCATAATGATTATAGAAAGGCGGTGGACATTCGGAGGAGATGAAATTTACTAAACAAAAGTTACTTATTTTGAGTGGGGTGGCAGACTTCGGAAGGAGGCGATGTTAAGTGGATTTGCTTCCTTTCATATATGGGAGGGGGTAATTTATAGGATGAACGAAATTCACTAAACGAGCAAAGCTTGCTATAAAGAGGAGGCAAATTATTTTAGGGTGAACAAAAATTATATAAAGACTTTAATTAAAGAAGTGTGAAACTAGCGCTTAGCATGGGCGAACCTGACAAACAATTTAATTTTATTATATTAACGAGTGAACTGAAGAAAGATAGCGAAAATTTCTATACGGATGTTATTTAATGTAGCAGAGAAGCGGGGATTAGAAAGATGTAATATTTACTAAACAAGTATCGCTTACTACTGAATATATTTTTCTTCTTGGTCTTTTTCGAATAAATTTCTATTTTTTTCTTCGTCCTCCTCTTTTGTCTCTTCCTTCCTTTTTTATTTTCTATTTCTTCTTTGCAGTTTCATTTTTGTTCGTCCTTCTTTCTTTTCCCCTCGCCCGTCTTCCTGCTTTCGCCTTCCATATTCCTTGCTCTTTCCCTTCTCTTCATTCTTACTTCGATCTTCCACCTTCTTTCGTACATTTTATAATTTTCTTCTTTCCTATTTCTTACATCATCTTTATTATTTCTTCTCCTTCCTTTGCTTCTTTCTTCGCTTTTCTTTCTTTATCTTCTTTCTAATTTACTCTTCCTCATTATTTTCTACGTAGTTCGATCGATGAATTCTTCGTCTGTTTACTTTCCTTTATTTTGGTTAGTACAGTCCTTACCTCTAGAAAGGTTTACCTCCACTTGCAGGTAAATTAAATAATGTCTCCATACTTACATCTCTCCCTTCTACTTGATATCACTATCAATTCTTTAATTTCGTCCTCATTCCAAAATCTATCGCGTTTACTCTATATAACATTAAATTAGTAGGTTTCTCATTCAAGTAGAAGCCACCTCCGCTTTAGAATAAATATTATTTAGTTAACACATACCCCCACTTCAAATAAAACATATATGCATCGCCCATCCAAGGACGCCCTTATGCCATGGTCATGTTGTAGTTTTCCAACGCTTTCTTACGTCCACCTCCAGTTTAATCCAATCGATAGGTACATCCCTTCCCGCTTGTAAACTCTTCCACATTTCATGAAGTTGTTTGGTAGATTCCTCTCCTCAATAAACTCTACTCCCCATTTACCCTAAATTAAGGTCCATTAGAAGATTATTCATCTCGAGTATAGTTCATTCCTTTTTAAATTAAATAGCGCTCAATTAGCAGATATTTCTTCTTCAATAAACTAAACTTCAACTTGAAATAACGTTTGTAAGGTATATATCGTTTCTGTATAGGTATTCCTACCCACTACCTCAGGTCATGATCATTTTATAAAAGTTCGTTTGTTTTCTAGGATTCGCGTCTTTAGTATGAACAATGTTCGATAAGGAATTTACCCCCCTTTAGTAGAGTCTGCTACACATTTAAATTATATAAAGTTCGTTCATAGGATTCCCTTCCTCAATAAAGCTCTAAATACGAGGCGTGTTTTTAAGTAAGTACCGTTTTAAAATTAAAAAAATCTGGTGTGAAACAACACACGACTTTATCTTACGCACATAGATATACCAATAGTGTCCACAAATGATTAGATTATTATCTACGTTTATTTTGGAAACAATAATTCTAACGGTCACCCATCCAAGTTATCGGACAGGCGAAACGCTGCTTAACTTCAGAAATTTTCTCTGATAAATTGCTTCAACGCATATTTTCAAAAAACTGCTAAGTTCAGGTAAAGGGGCATTAAATATATAATAACCGTACCACATTTAAAAATAAAAGTTATAGCTGTTTTCGAGAAAATCGCAAAAAAACTTAAATATCGCAAGAATAAAATGGCACTTCCAGTCATTCCATTTAACCTAAATTCTTGACGTCCCATGTGCAAAAGATAAAAAACTTAAATATACAATTTCATTCATATATCATACTTAGTTTTTGAGATATGTTGTTCGCAATTAATACACTAAGTATTTCCGGTTACACGATTTTCGAAAATTTATTAGAGATACAGCTTGATTCACATAAAACGGAATGAAATAACCAAGAAATTTACTAAGTTTTAAAAAAATCGTTTAAACATCAATTTTAAAAAAATCGCGAAAAACGAAAATTCGGAAAATATCTAAAAATGGCAGAAATAAAGTGGAACTTTCGGTTATTCGATTTTAACCAAATTCTTCATTTGGTATATCAATATAATTACGGCCACAAATATAAATTTTCAATCAGCTAGGACTTTTAGTTTCATAGTTATTTTATTTTAAGTCAACGGTGTAGGTACTTCCGGTTACTCAATTTACGGAAAAGTTTCCGTCTAAACTATATGAAAGGTCATTAAATGGGTAAGAAACTAAATAAGTTTTAAAAAGATCGTTATGGCCGATTTTGAGAAAATCGCGAAAAACCGAAAATTCTGAAAATATTTAAAAATAACAGAAATAAAGTTGTACTTCCGGTTATTCGATTCTAACAAAATTCTTGATTTAGCATACAAAGATAGTTAGGATCTTATATACAAATTTTCATTTATTTGGAACTATCAGTTTCATAGTTATTTTAGTCACAGTTAATGGTAAGACTATTTCCGGTTACTCGTTTTAAAGACGTTTTTTTGAGAAATTGTTTTAACTTTATGAAAGGGCATTAAAACTTTAAGAAATATTATAAATTTAAAAAAAATCGTTAGGGGCCGAATTCGAGAAAATCGCAAAAAACCAAAAAATGACAAGCGTAAGTGGCACTTTCAGTAATTGGATTTTAGTCAAATTGTTGCAAACGCGTGCGAGGGTGGATACAAAATTAAATACACACATAGACAGACCAATTTTTAAAAACATGTTTTTCGAATTCAGGAGTCTCCAAATCGCGTATTTCTACTAAAATTTCGACATCGAAAATTTTAGACGAAAACAATACTTTCTCTATACTATATTTCATATAGGTAAGAGAAAGTAACAAGTAAATTGTTTTTAAAAATTTTATTTTTACGTGAAAGCCTATACCTTAATCTACTTTTGTACATAATTTCCACCAATATTGAGGCTTTTATCGTGTCGTATATGATCTTTCGAATCCCATCCTCATGGAAGTCTGCTGCCAACTTCATAGGAACACTTCTGGAAACTTGAGGGAACTCATCAGGTAACGACGAAATCGTAAAGCGTCTGAGAACACTTCTGGAAACTCGAGGGAACTCATCAAATAACGATGAAATCGTAAAGTGTCTGCTGTCTTTCACTTTTTCGTCAACCTTCTGAACCAAATCTCCAATAATGACAGAAGGTCGCCCACTTCGTTCCTCATCGTAAACATTTGTGCGGCCATTAAAGATCAACCCATTTCCATATTATTACTTCATTCATAATGTTGTCTCCATATACTTCACTGATCTGACGATGAAAGTCGACCGATTTAATGCTTTTAATACTAAGAAAACGAATCACAGAACGTATTTCACAGTCAGCGGATTCTCAACCAGCGGAGGCATTTTAAATAGTGACACACTAACGTAAACACGGTCGAATCTTTCAGTATTGATATCTGTGGCTTGTCAATAGATGTAGGTACATACCGCGCAAGTGTGGAAAGCCACCGTAGTGCTCGCGGTGTCGGAATTTCAAAACGATACTTACTTAAAAAGTTTGATTTATAGATACTTGCACTCAAGTAGATACCCGCTTTCTTTTTAAATTAAATAACGTTCGATTTGCAGATACGGTCTACTAGTAAGATCTACTTTCCTCCTTGAAATAATGTGTATTACGTATAGTTAGTTTTCTTAATTTTCTCCTCTATTTCAATTTAAAATTTTTTTCAGTTCTCCGCGCTTGCGAAACTTCGCCTTTTAAATAAATAACATCAAGAGAAAAATCACTCCCCTTCATTAAATACCACTCATCGCTACAGTAAATAAAATTCGCTTAGCGAATTCCTCCCCTCACTAAAGTTTATTCACCACCCCTTGAAGTAGCATTTAAAAAATCTACAGTATTCCGCTATAAGCACTTCCTCTCCTCTAACTGAAGTCGTGATTATTATCTCATTAAATGCTACCTCTCCTTTACTTTAAATAACTTCCCATCTATTTCAAACAGCATTCATTCAATAAATATCGAACTTCCATAAACATTTCGATTTGAAACCATGGTAATTTTTAAGTTTGTTCTATCTTCTAAGTTGTACATCCCCTATACTTTAAATAGCGTTAGATTGTAATTTCCTCTCCTCTAGTAGAATTTGTTTCCTCTCGATGTTAATAAAATGTTAATTAGTACATTCCTCCTTTCGATTAGTCTACCCCCACTTTATATTAAGTCGCGTTTGCTATGTATATTTTGTCAGTCTATAAAGTGTACCTCCCCAGTAAATTGTAAGCACACCTCCCTCATTATTAAATAACTTACGTTATATGTGCAGTCTAACTTGCTCCATCTTTATAGTTTAGTAAATTTAATCATCCTCTTAAATTCTTCCTCACCTTGTCACGGTCTAATTTCGATTTAAATTTTATTTGATTAAATTTAAGTATTGATTATTAATTAAGAAAAATTTTTGAAATCTTTTGAATTATTATAGGATATATGGGACGGATTTTAATAGTACGACTATCTGATGTACCCCGTGCCCGCGGAAACTCATTATTGTTGAATCATCTGTCGAAGACGCAAGTTTTATTTATTTGACTAGGACCGCATGAATTTAATTTAAAGTAGATTTTTGTGTTGTCTTTTAATAAATTTACAAACTTGCAATAGCATTGCTTTCTTTAGATTTTTTAGTGGTTGTATTCGGAGTTGATGTTGAATCCGAAACAGAGTTCTCCAGGGGACTGTCGGAGTTTCTGCTGACAGAAAAAATTTGTAAAAGCTGTCAAACTTCAGGTTAAAATTCAGTCTTGTCCAGTAATCCAAGGAGTATGAGTTCCTGGATGTACTTAAATTGGGAAACATATCTGACCGCTATACGAAGCTCCACTGGTTTCTATTCGCCCTCTACTAGTTCCAGCCTTCACATCTCTTACGGGAAACTGTAGGGTCCATTCCTTCGTTACCTTTAATTCATGTAATAAACTAAAGGTAAGTGTTCTATTTCCACATCTTCGATTTGATAAATTAATTACTTAATTAATTGATAGGACAATTATCAATAAAGTGTCTTTGCTGCGGGAATTAAAACATTAGTGCTCTAATGTAATAAATTAACTATATAATTCCCATATTGTTTGTAATGTAAACTTTAATTAAAATTAACAGTTAAGGTTTAATAATTAAAACTGGAATGAACTTGTTCGAATCTTGCGTTTGTAGCAATTTGAATTGTAAAAGAGCAATTCTTTGAACAGTTACGATAGTTTTCAATTAAATCTCGTCTAATTAAAAAAAGGAAGGTACAGATATTTGCATTGTATCCGAAAGTCATTTCAATAGCTACACGAAGGACGTTGAAAGCATAAGATCGACCATAAGCAGAGCAATTTTGAACACACTTTTGGCAAGATTATAAAAGCTAATGTTTTGCGTTATTTCCAAATATGTTGAACACATACGCAAGACTTCAGGTATTCTATTGTTCCAAAAACTTATTCAAGAAGATTATTAACCTTTATCATATTTCAATAGATTATGATTTGGGCTTAAAATCAACAACATATTGTCGATACTGTTGCTGCAGTATTTTACGTTTCTCTATTTCCCTATCATCTGAATTATCGAGCCTGAGGCTATCAAGAGAATACAGTATGCAAGAGACTTCCCCTATTCCATCTATTTAAAAAATATCGTAAACTTAGTATGTGATTTGAAGATATATCTCAATACAAATAAGCCTATAAATTTTTGGACCATCTCATTTTTAAGCTTAAATAAAAGCAGTTTCTTTGGGCGTACTTGCCTCTTTTAATTTATTGAGCAATATTAGTAAAAAGTAATTGATTTTTGCCCAAATGAATTGATCCTGGTTTATATTAACTAAAAGTGCCATTTTTCTACTCTTCAGTATTTATTTTACAACCTTCATTCCAAGTACAACCGAGATAGATAGAGTACAGTGATTGTCTACCATTCGACATTCTTGTTCAAAATGTATTCCTCATGTTTACTGCATTGCTCTTTGGTTTGTTACTAATAATTAATTGGATAGCGTGAGTTAACTTTAAATAATGCAGTAAACAATATTTAAACTGTTTATAAAATTTCATATTTCATATTTCCACCTGTTAATTTGTTAAAAGAGTCGAATACCTTTTTAAAGATTACAAAGGATTATCCTAACTGTACCTTGCGTAAGTAATTGTATTTATTTTTGCATGAGCCAAAACCAGATTAAAGTTTGAACAAATATTTGTTATGTCAAATATAAATAAACGATATAATACATATACACAAATTTTCATTAAAAATGAAATTTTAAAACTAATGATTAACAATTTTTCTAATATCAAGCCGTTAACCTTTATTACGTGATTTTCGGTGTAATATTACCAATAGCGAAAAATAATAAAATTTAAAATTTAAAGTCTTGTTAAAATTATTTAAATGAACAAAAATAAAAATTTTATTTCTTCACTGGTTTAATAATGTTTATAGATTTTCACTTACGTGACGTCCAATTTTCTTTAGTAACTGTGACGTTTATCAAGCTCACAAATTTGGATTATTGCTTGCTTTTCTTGTGGAATCTGGTGAATAGAACTTCCCAAATTTCTTTGATCTCGTGTCGTGTATTTTTACTGCCGTGTGCTGATTTTGGAAATGGCGTCTTTGCTGGACTTGCATCGGTAATTAAGATACCAAGAACTATTTATCAACTAGTCAATTTCTTTATCTTGCACTGAACTTACAACACTCGAATTAAAGCTGGAACCCAAAGACTTCGATTTCTGGCGGTGCAGGATCTTTTATAACTTTTCGTTTCCATAACTACGAAATTTGTGCAAAGTCCTTTTAACCAATCCTGTCAGAGTTTTTAAAGTTTGTCTATTTCTGTCTACAACAGAATACGTTAAACTTCCTACGGCTTCTAGCATTATTTTTATAGGGGCTATAATTTTATTAGTGCTTGTCTGGATTTCTTTAGAATACCCTTTCTAACCAGTGCCACACACTAATGGAAACTTTAACACTTGCTTTTATTTAAAATGCAAATATTTAAGAAAATATTTTAACCTTCAAGTACTATTTAACAAAGTATAATATTTTCTTATGTTGATTACACGTTAATTAAATTAATTAATTAATTGTAATGAACACTGAAGTTGAGAGTTGTTTTCTCCCACAGTGTTCTCCCCAAAAATTTGTTTTGCTGGACGATCCTTCAAATAAGTATCATTGTTCTGTTCTACTATTTAAATTTATATATTTCTCTAAAAAGCACTCAATAAATACAAAGAAGTCATATTTTTAACACAGAGTATCAACTGAGCGGTCTGTAAAATCAGCAGAACAGAGCTCACGCTAAAAAAACCTAAGAGCGTAGTTTTAGAAAAAATGTTTCGATTATTTTTAGCTAAATAAAAATTTCAGTTAAATCTAAAGCAGGGCACCTCCAAACATGGGAATCGAAATAACATCGAGTTTCCTTTTTTCTTTTTAACTGATGTCGAAATGTCTTCATTTATGTAACGCTTCCTTTACTTTGCCCCTTTTCCAATAATTCTGGCTGACGAATCTGTTAAAATTTTGATTTTCCTTTCATTTCGTATTTAACCTTTACTTGTGAATTGAGAGAGTATATCGCAAAAGTTAGCCAATACTAAAATTGCTTGTTAAAACTTTTAGATTGCTGGGCTGAGCAAATACGTAGTTAGAATGTATTACTTTAATTGTTTGCTCTTGTTTTGAATATAATATCTAAAAAGAGTACACTTTCATATTTGAGCAAATTTGATTATTGAACAGGAAGATTCTTTTTTTTAAATTCCTTTTGAATATTTTGCAAATTCATGCTGCGTTATCGAAATTTGTACGTCTGCACAGTAAAGTGAAGTTAAATAAGTATTGTGCAATTGCCCTTTGAGTTAATATATTTTGTAAAATGTTTTAAAAACAAAACGAAATTTTCTGTGGCCGTTTAAACGAACTTTTTAAAAAGGACAGGACTATGATATTTTGGGCAAATCATAAAGTCAGCCGTTTAACAAAAATGTATATCTATTCGCGTATCGAAATGAGCTCATCTCAAAACCCATTTGAGTTTTATAATGGTCTCCTTTTTAATACAGAATATTTTATTTTAAAAGGTTGGTAACATTAGTAATTAACCTTAATAACGTCAAAATTGAATATAAAATTGACAAAACTTTCATATTCAAATGTCAAAACGTCAATGTCACCAATTATCACTAAAATCCCTAAATCAATTGTCAAAAAAAGTACATTTTTCCTAAATTTCTAGCAAATAGATAAAATAGTATAAATAGCTCGTATCACAAGACGTTTTGTCACACTTGTTCATTAGAAAATGCCTCCACAAGGCTCGTTTTCTAAACTTGAACTCGTGTGATAAAGAGATGTCTTATGAAACTTGTTTTTTAATATACTTTTTATACACACGTTACCGTGTCCAAGTGATTATTTTTGATGAGTCGCCAATGCAAAGATGTATAGACTATTCTAGAGATTATTTATGAATAGAAAAATAGAACAACGGAAAGTATACAATTATCCGATAAAATAAAAAAAGGCACTGATTTTGAGTCACACATGTCATTCTTTAATAATTGTTAAAATATAAAATAAATTATGCTTTCGCGTTAATATTAACTTAACTTAAAAGTTTCACTTCCTGCCACTCACTTGAAATTAAAAGCATAGTAGATAATACGACATATTAGGAATAATTAGTATAATTCCATAATTTATTAACCTGAAATTTGAGTAATTTATGTCGAAATCGTTAATATATTTATATTTAATATATTAAAAATTTAATTGAATTTTTCTAAATCTTTTTTTTTGGGTTTTGGATTTTGAAACCACATTGATTGATTTCTATTAAGTTTATGGAGTCCTTAGAGAACATATGTAAATTTAGCGAATTGAAGAATTAAATAAAATAATACTATAAAATTAAGGAAGTACGTCACTGATATCGAATCAACAAAATTATGTTAAAGGCGACAACACACGGGGCACTAATGTAGATGTAGATAAGCAGTCACAATGAGGAAAAATATTTTATAAACTGATGATACCCCTCAAAGGCATTTGCGGAAAATTTTCCGGAGCAGCAAAGTTCAGTGATACGTCCCAATCATTTGGAATTTGCTACCCAATCGTGGGGGAAGGAGGAGATGGGTACCTTCTGCGATGGGCCTCAGTCAGAAATATATGGAGGAAAGTGTCCAAAACAGGATCCTCTACTAAAGGGGATCGTGGTTCTCCTGAACCTTAGCAAAACCAAGTGGAAATACTAGTTTAGGCTTCTACCACTCTAGCGGAGCGTAACATCGCCCGCTTCACTTGTTACTTATCAGTCCGCCAAGACGTGTTTTAACAGTGTGAAAAGGTTTTACATTGTACTACAATTTTCGTCATTTCACCTAAATATTGTTGCAGATTCCAAGAAAATAATGGGGAAGGTTGATCAAAGAAAATTGGGCCCATCTAAAATAACTAACGCTATTGACGCAGTTTGATAACAGAAAATGGGTTGGAAAAAGACCAGTAAACAATTCAACATTTCGAAAACAACACTTATGAGGTTGTCCAAAATTAAGTACAGCAGACCTACAGTGCTGGGAAAGATATTGAAGAAGAGCTGGTTAATTATTGTTTTGCTATGGAAGATCCTTTTTTCGGCTTACTCATAATGAGTTGCAAAGAATGGCCGTACAATTGGTAGAGAGAAACAACATTTAACGTCCTTTCAAAGACGAAATCGCTGGGAAAAAGTGGATTAATCTTTTTCTTAGACGCCATAAAACCAAATTGCCAAAAAAGAAGCCTACTGGAACATCCTATATAACAGGGCTCTTAGGTTCAACAAAGAAAACACAGATAAATTCGCTCCTGACAGAATTTACAACGTTGATGAGAGCGACATTACTGCAGTACAATCTAAGATATCAAAAGTAATTGGGTTTAAGGCTAAAAACAAATAGTCGTCTTAAAATCAGGAGAACGTGGGACCCTTATAACGATTGTTGCTTGTATGAATGCTAGTGACTACCTCATGCCCCCTTTAGTAATTTTTCTGAGGAAGAATACGAGTGAACAGTTGAAAAAAGAGGCTCAAGCAAGAATAAACTTTGTGGTGCACCCTTCGGGGTGGATTCTAATCAACTCATTTATTCAGTGGTTTCGTCACCTCATCGAGTTTGCCAATCCTACAAAGGAAAAGCCTGCGCTGTTGCTCTTGGGTGGCTACTTTAGCCACACAAAATATTGGTCTGATTGACTTGGCAAAATAAAGGATGTTACCACTGTGTCGTTACTACCTCACTCATCACACAAACTACAATCTTTGGATAAAACTTTCATGGGTTGTTTCAAACTTTACTACAGCGAGGAAATTAGGCGTTGATTCAGGCACAATGAACGTGATGTCAGTGCTTTTGCTGTAATGGACCTTTTTGCCAAAGCCTATATTAAATGCTAAACAGCTCAAATAGCATTCAATGGATTTAAAGTAACAGGCTTATACCCCGTGAACAAGAAGCTGTTCTCAGATGCCGATTACATTGAAGAGGAAAACAAAAAGCGAGATCCTCTTTTTTATGAACGTGTGTTAAAGAAAAAAACAACAGGAAATCAAAGCTTTCCAAAGAACAAAGAAGTTATTGCAGAGTTTGACCCAAATCAACCATCAACATCTTCGACAGGTCTGGGTGTTGCTCTGTCATCAGCTACAATTCAGGATCCTCTTGTAAAATAGGTCCGTTTGACACCACACTCATTTCAAAAATCAAAAAGAAGACTGCGAAAATGGGACGAAAGGCCAGCAATTCTCCGGTCATCTCATCTACGCCTTATAAAGCCCAATTGGTGGAAGCTAATAAATCTAAGGAAACAAAGCAAGCTAAACAGCAAACACGGAATCGTGCTCAAGGACACAAAAGCAATCGCGGCTAGGGACATGGTTCAGCAGTACACCCTTCAAGAAAAGGGAAAATACTAGAGAAAAAGCGTCTAAATTTTGATCAATATGTGAAAGAATCAACCATCGAAAATGAATACAGTGTGTTCTCCGGAACATTGAATTGGAGCTTCTGCCAAAAATTTTCCCACCCAAAGATGGTACTTGGTGGATGTTTTGTGATAGGAAATTTTCGAATGATTCTAAAGGGGAATTTTGGCCGATGGTCGCTTTGTGCTCGATATGAACCCATGTGGATTTGGTGTTGGGGCTGAAAAGAACGTGCACATCTGCGATTTTTGTCGCTAAACGATTTAAATCGGTTATACATTTCCTGTATCTCTTTTTTAATACATTCTGTATTTTTTAAACTACAACCTGTTGTTAGACTAATTGTTAGACTATATTATACTTATGCTTTGAAACTAGATTATGTTGTCTCTGATTTAAAACCTTTTTCTAATTTTGTGTAGTGTTATTTTGATTATTTGTGGAAGGGTTCCGATTTCGGCAACTGTTCTCGAAATTGCCAAAGTAGCAGGTTTTTAGAAATAATTTTTTTAATACTAATTTATAATTACATTTTCTAAAAGGAAAATGTAAATGCTATTTTCTACTTTTATAAATCCAAACATAATGGGGAGCCGGTTTTGGACACTTTCCACTATTATCAAAAAATAATGATTCAGTGTCAAAGTTAATGAATTGTGGAACACAAAATGAAAAATAAACAAATCAAAGAAACAACTTCGACCTTAAATCTGTTTCTTAATATTATTCATAAATTCAAAAAATGAAAAAAACAGTAAGAACAAGCCATAGCAAGAATAATAGTTAATCTTTTTGGTGAAGAAACATAAACTAAGTTTCAATGAAAAGCTGATTGGTGTCAAATTAATCACAAGATGTTATTTAGGTTTTGTTTTTAATATTGATTATTCAAAATAGGCTCGTTGATTCAATACAGCGTTGAAAATGATTACGGAACTTTTTAATGTAGCCCTCCGCCGTAATCATTTTTAAAACTCTGTTGAAACATTTCAGGTGTCTTGAATCGTATCATAACATAATCCTTTAATGGCCAAACGAGCTCCGCTCTGGTATTTTTTTGATCGTTTGCCAACGACTGAGGCTTTCTTTTTCCCAAATTTCCCGTTAAAATATAACGAGTAGTGACTATAGGAATATCAACGAGTTCTTCAATGAGTTACGCAGACAGAAATTTTCTCACTTTTTACGTTTTTTCGTTCCGAGTTGTTATATATGCTCAGCCGTGGATCTTCTACACTACTCTTCTGACGTCACTCAAAACGTTCTGGGATTCAATTTAAGATAAAATTTAATGTCTTTTTCGAAAAATGTACAAGAAATACTGTCGTATTTCATGCCACAACTCTTAAACCAGACACTTTGCCTCCTTGAAGTTTTGGTGGTAATTGGTAAAATGTGTTACTACGTAACGCAAGTGTTGAAACAGATATAATGAATCATCATTTCACCGTAACGAATTTTTTGGTTAGCTTTTTGTATTTAGTATTTTTATTAATTTAATGTAAAATTTCTAAAGCATCTAGTTCGAGTAATGTATTGATGCGCCTATTATTGAAGTATTTGAGTACCAAATTTATGGGCTAACATTCTAAAAATGATTTTGTATGTTCACCAATTCTGACTGATGGCACCATTCACCGATGCCGAAACGAAGAAAAATAAGGTTTCGGATTCTTACCAAATTACGTTTTTATTTCTGGCTATTTTTATGCGATTTTTTTAATTGACGAGAAAGATAAATTTAGTACTCTAGCAAACTAAATTTTTGATTAGTTAATCCTCTACTATTTATAACTATTTCAACACTATCTTCAATTATTACATTATTTAAACTATTGCAGTTCACAAAAGAAAATAACTCGGTAGTTTGGTACTTCAATTTAAAAACTCTCAATCTGGTGGATAAATAGCTTCAAAACATCGTAAAGCATGCCGTTTTGCGAAAACTAGACCCTGAATTAAGATTATTTACATTTTTAAAATTAAATATTAAATATACTTTAAAATAAAAGTTTGCCTATATTGCAATTTTGTGTTGCTAGATGTCGTACAGTTATTGATTTTTGATCTTCGGTTCTCAATAGGAATCGATTCGATCGATTGTCTTCATTTCCGCCTGAGACGTTCGTAACTGTTATAAAATTCAGTAAAGTATTATTTTAAAAAGCATTTAAATTACTAATGATATTAAAATCGATTTCCTATAAAATTTAAAGTGAATATTAAGTTAATTATGATGGCCTTCTTTAATATTTACTTTTACACAATTTTGAGTTGTGGCCACCAATTTAAACTAATACAGAAGTACATGATTTACATTACCTCTTCAATTTATTCAATTTTGGTATGGAAATCCCAGAATTCATCATAGCGCTAATTCTCGAATAATATAACGTTTTTTTAATGATTATCAATAACGATAATTGTTTAACGCTTATTTACCAGTATAATTTATCGCCTTGATGAACATTTATTTAAAATTTAAATCATTTTATCAGTTTGGACAGCTATATGTCAATAATTACATTTAAATATGTTTCGTTTAAACAAAAACTGTTTACGATGAGTTAGTACTTATAAACCTTGTATTGACATATGTTAATAATACTATGGATTATAGCATTTATAGTCGTTCAATTCTATCTTGAAATTTAATTTATTAACAGTCTTGGTTAAATATACATCAGTGTAGTTTTTCAAATTTTGTACCATTCAGTAACTTTTCGTAATTTTAATATTACAATAGAATATTTGCTATATTAGAAATTGTTTAAAAAATGTTTACTTGCATTTTGGTTATTTTGTAAAAAAAATGTATCTAATAAAGATTTTACTGTTCTGTATGTTTATTATTTTACTGCATTTTTTCCTATTTTACTTGCTGAAATAAATTTCTGCGAAAAATGCACCTAACAATTTTACACAGCAAAACACCATGTAGATTTACAAGTACAAATAAATCACAGATTGTATTAGAGCGATATATATTTGGGGGTTACATGAAGTTTACAGTTGAGTCTTTTTTAACATTAAATTTGTGTATTTAGTTAGATTTTAAATTTACGCAAGTGTTCCTAGATTCCTTTAAAAATGTTGTCAACAAAATTTGGCTGTTGCACGCGATCGCACCATTGTATGTATACCCACTTATGCTGGGACTACTGACATTTTATTTGGCACCACATAAACTTGCAATTTTCAGAAGATCATTTACTTGATTTTCTTGGTTTAAAATCAAAATTTAATTAATCACTGTTTTCAGTGATCTTTTCGGCCTACATTTTGCTCTAGCTTAGCTTAAGTACATTCTTTTGTTTATTATTCTAAATAAACATTAAATATTATTTAATAACGTTTCATTATAAATTACTCTTAACATTTACGCCGATATTCTAATATAGGAAATATAGGAAATATAGGAACAATTTATTCTTCATTAATAAGTGTTATCCTTATCTGTTAATAAAACTTTGATTGCAATCGCATTTACTCCGTATTAACTTTTATTTGTGCCCGAGTGTGTCAGTGCATTACGTATACTTCCTAGTAGTCGCGGCATGGGCAACTACGTGCTGGCTTGCGGAGTAACCCGTTCATGATAGGGAGCTTAGTCTATATAGAATAGCGATAGGCATGCCTGCGATAATAATGAGATTGTGGCTGCGCTTGTAGCACGTAGGCTAAATACGTCAACACTGACTGGTATGGTGTCAATTCCGTAAGTAGGGAATGCTACATCGACATAGAGTACGATCTAGGTCAGCAACCAGGTCTACTTTTAAAAATATTGCTAAAATGAACGCAAGAAAAGCCTCGGACAATCAAAGCCATGCTGAGCGGCTGAGATTGAACAAGATTGGCCCACCTTGAAATAAACGCGAGAAAATGGAATGGAAAGTGGGAACGGGAACGTAAAAGGGATGTATGGAAAGGAACATGAGATTTTGAGTGAAATGAGAGAGAGAGAGAGAAGGTTAGATGTGCTGTGTATGAATGAAACTAAGTGGAAAGGGAAAAAAGTGATAGAGATGAATGAGGGAAGTCTAGGTTTCTGGTCTGGAATAGAGAGCTGGTGGCATGGTTCAAAGGGAGTGGGATTGATTTTGAACGAATTCGCTAAAGCTTATGTAAGGGAGTATGAATTGGTATCTCCGTGGCTACTCTGGGTTTGAATGAAGATAGGCATCAGGAAAGTAGTGGTTGTAGCGTGTTATGCTCCGGTGAATGTGATAACCAGTATGAATGAGAAACCTTTTGAATAAAGTTAGACGGGGTACTTAATGTATGTCATGTGAATGATAGAGTGATTTTACTGAGTGACCTGAATGGATGGGTGGGATTAATAAAACAAAACATTGATCGTGTAATTAGCCCTTACGGTGATCCCAGAACGAATGAGAACGGGAAAGCGTTAGTTGAGCTATGCTTAGAAAAGGGCATGCTTTTATCGAATACGTGGTTTAAACATAAGGATATCCATTTGTATACGTGGCAAAGAGGAGAGTCTAGAAGCATGATTGATCTAATCGTTTATGATGAGAG
>JAHWXV010371484.1:0-10115 GCA_024586415.1 Phrixothrix hirtus | reverse complement strand
TATAAAATTTTGAAAAATTTAATAAATATGTGATTAGATTTGTGCAATCACAAGACAACGGATTTAAAATAGATTTTTGTTTTTACATATGAAGTTCTGATTTTTGTTTAATCTTTTTATCTAAGAGATGTTTTATTTTTCCTTCCTTAATGGATTATGCCTGCATTTGGAGTAAAATTTTTGTTTTAGTATTGTTTTTGTTTTGCATGTTGTTTAGGGTAGTTTTGATTTTTATAATGCTTAATTTACTTAGATTTCTCATTATTATTAATTATTTCCTAATTTTACATCACTTCATATGTAAAACATTGAATAGAATATAAATTAGGAATTTATAAAAAGTGAATTGCTTAAAAATAATTTATTTTTGAAAATATTCAATTTAAAAACCTAAACAAATCACATTGAGCACGCTTTCAAAACAAATCAGCTTCAAAAGCAATTCGAGAAAAGTAAATTTTAGTGGTTGAAAAGGGAAAAACGTCAAAACGATTTTTCTGATGCAAATTGATAAGCAATAACGTCCTATATCGATACATTTATATTTTTATTTGAACTTAAAAAATGTTTTGCATCTTTTTTTATTTTTATATATTCATGATCATCAAACATAATATATCGTTAACAGCATTTTAAATGATTGAACCATGTTTAGAACGTGAAAGCTTAAAAAGTCAATGAAATAAAATGTTTATGGGATTTGTTGAATGTATAATTTATTTGTTTTAAAATTAATGTAACTATTATGAGGGCGCCGTACATAATCGTAAAATGAGATTGGGTTGTTACTTTATAGAAGCAGTTTCAAGATACTACCTCTGTATATCAAAATTGCTGTTAAAACACGAAGCGAAAAATTAAGTTTGAAAATTATATTATGTAGATTAGCAATTCATGATCCATTTCATTAGTATTTTACATGCTTTCCTGTACTAGTATAAAACTTACAAAATTATACCCATTTGTGCTTTCTAAACTAGATTAATAATTTTAGGTAGGTAAAAAATTTTACTTCGGCGCATTAAATATGTATGAAAATTATGAGAATCTTCTAGAAATTGTAAAGAATAAGCCTCTGTATAAAATTATAGCCCATCCGTAATAATAGAAGACCTACAAATTTAACTTAGGAATATATAATTTGTTCGAGTCCTTATTTTATTGTTAACTAAATTATTTCATCGATATTGTCTGTAATATTATTATCAGCACGATTGCAGGCCTTATACTTTTTTGTATAAAATAATACAAATTACTCTATAACTTTTTGAATACTTTGTTAGTTGCTTTTAATTAAAATAAATAAATTAGAAGGACAATAAAAATTCCTGAATTCATTACAATAAAATCCCTTTTGTATAAAGCAACGTCTTAAGCACATTATAGTAACAATAAAATCTACATCTTATAAAGTTGTATCGATTACAGTTAATCCCGCTTTAAGAACCTGAATAAAAACTTACACGAAGAACATAAAGAGCAATAATGGTTTACGAAACACGGCACAACATTTTTCTAATCATTTTGCTAATTTTGTGTGACGTAAAAAACAAAATTATCAAGAGAAACTTAATATTTTAAAAAGTTAAATATAAGAACACCAACAACAGTCCAACATTTGATCAAGTTTGATGAATCTAAAGTAACTACAATCCTGTCCCACATTCGCTGATTCAGTTTCCGCGGTTTCAATTGTTCGTAATCTAATGAAGCCCGAAATAACTGGAAACTTAAAAAAATGCAGTTTGTGCGGTTTAAATATGCGCCAACGGACATCATTTTTTACATCATAAAATTTAGCAACACAAACGCGTATTGGACTACTTATCGCAGTACCCACGCACGAGCACAATCTGATTCGCTGGCACTTCCAGCCGACTTCGGAAAAAGGTAGCATGCACGAGAAGCCAGATCACGACGCTAGGTTGGGTCTAGCTGAGCTTCAAACTTTAGTCAGTGTATTTTCAGATGTTTGCGCACTGCAATGTGATTACACGTTACCATGATAAAGAAGAGAACGTGGTGCAGGTTAGTCGAAGGTGCCAAATGTATATCTTTATTTCTTGCAGTATACTGCAGTCGCGTTCGCAATTTATGGTAGAAGCTTTGGGCGGAAATTTTGTTTATATAAAACCCTCGACATGATACAGATGGTTGAGTTTTAAACTTGGATATGGAAAACTATTTGAATTAATTCGTCACCAGTGACGATTGGGAAAAATGTCGATTTCTTGACAGTATTAAGAAGCAGGCAGAAATATTTACTTCATGTCATATTAGTTGCCTTGGTATCTCATTAACGCAAACTTTTATGTAAAACGATTGCTTTGATACACTCTTTCAAAATTTCAAGCTCGGTAGCAATTTTCGAAAACTTAACGTAGGGATTGTGCTGGGAAGCGTCAGTGACGTGAACGTTCACTTTATTGATCGTCGTTAAGTCGACCCATCGTCTATCATTACCAATGTCCACAGCGTCCTTGCCATAAACAAAAAGTAAAGACGATGAATATCCATTAATTTACATCTTCAACAAAACTTCGACATTCCTCTTTATTTTCCTTTACTTATGCATAAACAGGTAGCCAGACTAGCAAATAAAATGCTATATCGGTGCTAGATTCATGTCTCCGCTATATCTAACGCAGTGTGTGTAGAAGCGTGACTTTTCAACCCACATTTATACATTATGTACTACTGGTACTAGCTTACTGTTCGTAATTTTACATCTAATTCAATTACTTTCCTTCAAAGTTAAGATATGCAATTAAATTAATTTCTCTTGGATATCATTGACCGTCATTAATTCACCAAGGACTTCGAAAGGCTTGGCCCCTGAATATGTTTCTATACACATTAGAAACCTTTTGATTGATCAGCATGTCCAAGGTGAACTGGTCAAAGCTCAAACGGAGAGGGGTTGTCCACAATGATAGAGTTTAGGGGCCATGTTATGGAACATTGCCGTCGACAGTTGGTTTGCGCGAGTGAACGATGTTCTAAAAGTTGCTACAACGATAGATGGCTTTGTCTTAGTCCTATCGTATGCCGATGATCAGATAATTATGCTATCAGCTCGTTCCATTAGGGAGTTCGAAATGTTTTGACTTCCTATACGGGACATTTGTTTCAAATGGACCTGTGATTGTAAACTTGCGTATTTCGAAATTAAAACGGCTAAACTTGCAGTTATGGGTCATCCAGTCGAGTTGCTTCGCCGAGATTCTATTCTTCACCTTGGAATTGTCATTTATAAAAAACTACTTTTGACCAAGCATTTGCAATATGTCAGATCTAACTTAATTAAAGTAGTTAGAATAATCTCAAGCTTCTCTCCAAACATCATAAAATTTAAGTGGAAGTAAAAACTCCAAATTTCACCATCAACTTTCTGATATATTATGTGTATGAGCACTTCAATGGTTTATGTTTGTACGCCTATGGTGTATGATTAGAAATGATAACATTTACGTTCTCGGTATTATTGAGCATATATGATGTGGATGCAAGCCCAAATACGTGCGAGTTGTTTAAATCGAAAGGCCTTATCAACAACAAATTAATCTGCTTTTCTCGCACTTGCTCCACGAATAGAATAGCTCCATAATTCGACCATTAGCTTCGAAGGTTATTGTCAATCTATAAATTCCCATATGAAATTGTACAGTTTCTATGCTCTTCCAAAAATTTCAATTAATTTTACTTATTTGAAACACCCTGTATAGGTATAGGGAATATATTTAAATGTATTGTAATTCGCCTGTAAGTTTTAATTTATAAAGTGTTTATTTTTGCTTTATATAACTAAATTCAATATTTATACGTATTTATAATTCATTTTCAATAAATTTAGGTAAAATATCCAGCTTATAAAGGTCCTTGTTTTGAACATTAATTGCTACAACGTATTAAAATGATTCTTGGTAATAGGCATAATAAAAACTTTAACCTTATACATTCATGAATCCATTATATTAAAATTGACCGCATGTTTAACCTCATGTTTTGATGGTATTAACGTTTTTATTTTATTGGTCTCCCTGCAAAGTTTTAAAACAGTTGTTTGTCCTGGAGCTTCGACTCCAGCCTGATTTAAAGTCAAATATCAAGTTCTATTATAAGATATAATGATCAGTTTTAAACTGTCCTCCGTCAAATAAATTAAAGGATAGTCCATCTTAACACAATAGGCAACAATTGACATAAAATATAAAAAGCACACAATCTCGCCTATATTTTTTTAATTAGAAGAAAAAAATACAATGGATGCCGAAAGTATGTTTCGTCCTACAGCTAGAACTTGATCGAGTATTCATGATATATAAACAAACATTAGAAAGCACAATTAAATTCAAGTCAACTTTTAACTTCGATTTTCTAGTGAGGTGCAAGAATTTGATTTTATTTATTGCTTTAACTCAAAAAAGTCCTAGTTAAGAATGCCCATTTGGGTCGAAGCATGTTTTAATTATTTATTAAATTTATTTCTTCTCATAAAAAACGTAGGGCAAGTTGTTTGTGTTTTTTACATTTCATATTCTTCGGGAACATAGAACTCCTGGTAATTCAGAAGTGAGTTTTTAATATATTTCGGCAAGTATACCAGTCATACTCGTTAAGTTACGTCTCCCATACTAAAATTGAGTATTTAAGGAAACCGTTAATTACAGTTGGGCCAGGCGTGAGGTAACATCTTGGCTCCAATCATTAGCACATTTGGCAACTTCTGTACGAATTAGTTTGCGAAGTCTGGACGAATTAAGTTAGAAATTATTTTACATATTTTGTGTGTCACCTGAACGCTTCTAGGTATGGTCATCTAAATAATCGATTCGAACTTAAAATGTCACATTACTTTCGTAGCGCTAATTAAAAAGTTCACATCAAAACTAATTCTTATTTAGCTATATTTATCTATCTCTTATTCAATCTAAAGTGACAAAACAATGCTAGAAGTGTCATTTATGAATATAAGTATCCTGTTTTCGTTCGTTGTTAATTATAAATTTCATTGTATGTACAAGAAGATATTGTATGAAACAATATTTATTTGAAAGGTAGCGATCTATTACCCTCAAATGGTATATATTTAGTGTATCATTTGTTTTGTGAACCAAAACAGATATTTTGTTTTGTAATGGATGCTTGGTTTGTGAAAATTCTCATGACCCCCTTGGCCTTGCCTATTGCACCCTCATTAGGGATTTTTAACGTGGTAAACACCATCATTAACACGAAATTTGTGATTTTGCTTCTTATTTAAGATAACTATGCCAGCTGTATGGGTCAAGAGAAAGACCGATTTATGCCCCTTCGTAGCTTAGGAGTTTAAGAGAGCAGATGCGCCTTGTCCTCTTTAAAGCTCATTTTCTTCCTAATACTGACACAGTTAGTAAAGTAGGAAGAAAACACGTAGCTGTTAATGCAGATTTCACCGAAGGTGACACTATTTCCGTGATATTTTCAATGCTGAAACGTACTTTGTACATGCATGGTCACCTACAATATTATTGAATACTTTTCATTGACTTATATGCGCATTATATATACAGTGCCATAAGGCAGACGCCCAGCTTCCACAGCCATTGCCTTCACCAGCTGAACACGTTCAGTGAGCATTCTGCTTTATGTGTTTGTTCTAACTTATGATAATATGGCTAGGAGGAGCATAATAACTTCTTGAAAAATTAAAAATGTCTCCTTTCTCTCTCCGATAGTTTATTATGCAGATGTAGCTACGAATCTTAGAGAAACAAACAAGCCACGTGCGGAAAAATAGAATTGCCCGGTACTAACTTCCACAAGTATTAACATTCTTAATTTCTTCTCGTATAATTATTTTACTATGTACTGTGTACAATAGGAGAATTTGTGAAACAAATTCATGTTTTTTATAATATTTTTTATTTTAATAAACTAAGCGTGGCCTTCATAAGAAAAATTTGCAAAAGAAGTTGACCAATTTAGTGCTTGAAGCTGATCCTAAGGTACCCATTTTGGCTAGACTAGCCGCATATTGGTGGACGAGATGCGGACAACATAGATTCTTAGATTCTTTAGGAAATAGGGCCTCCCCCGCCACTTTTTAACGTCCCCGCACTTTTCTTCCATTCGGTCACCTATCACAAATTAGTAAAGAGGCAGCTCTGATTCATAGTTCACTAAAAGATAAAACTACTAACTAACCTTTTGATATTTAATGAAATATATCCAGTCTTCACTTTCATATGAACTAAATTGTATTCTGATTATTTTAAATCTTGAAATGTGATAGAACAATGTTTCTGGTCAAATTGGCGCGATAGACTGGGCGCTTTTCCAACTGGTAAATTTGTCAAAGAACGTCGCAGCCCTGACATAAGGTAAAACCATTTGAAACTTGTTCACGGTATTTGAAACCCCAACTTTTGAGTGAGCTGTTGCTGACAAATCTCAAGCTGTTGATAAGATCGTTTATAAACAAGCTTGAAAGCCCTCCAAGTCTTTAGCAAAATTGATGGAAATTGCATAGAATGGCCTTCAGTTGTGGTTATAGTAATTATAGAATCTCAAATCTTCTGTTCTAAACATTTTTATGTTTAATCCATTTGTACAATTTAAATCCAAATGCTTTTCTTTCAAATATTCCACATGTTGTGCTTGCTCGCTCTTTTCCTTGCTCCCCGATAAAATTTAAATAAATCTCCTCTATTTAATTAATTCCTAATATAGCTTATTATCAATAACAAATTCTATAAAAACTAATATTTATTGATTATCCTGATCCTTGATCTATTTATTGGTATAAATAATTGTCTGACTAATGGAACTATAATGAAATCTACTAAATAATTCAATTATTGTTGCATCAATAACGATTATCAAGACATAGATGTGAATAAGATTTCGATTAGAAGTGGTAGAATTTCTAGATTATCTATTAAAGTTCAGTGAAAATGCAGGTTTATTTTAGCGTGCGCACATAGTGCACCTACATATTTCACGATACTAGTGACGGTTATATGAAGTTATAAAAGTAAAAATATTGCCAACGGAAGGAACGTACGTTGCTGGAAACTCAGCAAAGTTACACCTGCTATCAAGTATTATTAAAAGTTAGAACCGACGATATCGAACTTAGGAATACATTATTTACTATTGTAATTTCCTATTCGGACGATACATTACTCGGTGGACCCATGTTATATTCGGGATCGTTAGTGTCCAAACTAAACTAGAATAGACTATCTTCTATCTTTTACTAATGTATTCTACAATTTACCAATAAGACGATTAAATATAATCTTTTGTTTCAGGATCAAATTTAGCTACCGAAAATTGGATAAACAGGTAAGTTTATAGCATGGGAATTATTTATAACTTACTTCTATACCAATACATCCATCATGTACACATTACACTCTATAAGCTCTTATGAAAAATGTAAAAGGTATAGGAAAAGGATTTCTGCAATTCTCTTCTCATGAAAAATAAAAACATTTATTTCTTTGAATGAAACACGTCAGTTCGAAAGGTATTACTTCTAAAAGCAATAGTTGTTACTATGTTGCCGTGAAGCTTTCAGCCACTGTTTTCCCAGTCGTAAATGCCTGTTCCTGACAATAAAATACACATAACATCTTAGATATGTTAATGGTTCTTTAAAGACAATTTTCTTATACTCTAAAACTTATGTATAAGCCCTTTAGCGAATTTAAACTGAGATATTAAATTAATTTTCATCGACATGTGTAATCCCAGGGTATATCATTCTCAGTCTAAACCTGGATCTTAAATTTTCGTTTTATATCCTGCTTAGTAAATGAAAGATTGATACCATCAAAATTTGCTTAGGACGGAGAATTTAAAATTCTAAATAATAAATGATCGGACCGAAATGGACTGCGTGTGAGGTTAAAAGCCTCTTCTAGGGAAATCTAGCATACGGAAAACGTAAAACAACTACCCGCATTTCCTTCTATTTTGTATTTGCAATGACTCTCGAAATATATGTTGTGTATGTTTTATTTTAAAAATTCATTTACTGAAATGCACCGAAGGTTACAATATATAAATTATTTAATAAGAACGATAGCCTCAAATTTTAATAGGCCCATTTCGAAGGAAATACTTTCCTTCAATCATAACTTTTCTGAACCTTAAACAATAAAACAGCAGTTTAAACCGGCTTACAGTATTTGTAATCACAAACGTTTGATGTAAAGTATTGTATGGAAAACAACTAAATATTCCATTTTCTTATTTTACTTGAAATGTTTAGGGAACATTCTAACAATATATTTGTTACTATTCGATATCCACATGTGTTATGTTTTCTCTAAGATATGGATACCATAAATAGACTCTAAAGCTCATAGCACGACTGTCAATAATTAATCAAACATGAGTGAAGTATCAAATTGTAAGACAACTTATAACTAAATTGTCGGCTATCGCATTTAGATAACCCGCCGATGTTAGTACAAAAAATACCATAACCTAGAAGCTCCAAAATTTCAGTGCTTTATAGAAGACAAGTTCTGAAAAATCTAAAATCGAAACGAATCATCATATCAATTAAATTCAGCTGACAACACGATTTTATACAAGATATGTTACGAGTAAACGAAAATAATTGTAACCTGTTCACAAATTCTATGGAATAAAAGTATAGGTACATAAACGAATGTCATTGTTAATTAATTTAATGGTAAGCGGCATGGAAATTTCGGTTTACATAATCAAATTAAACACAATGGCATTTGGACAATGATACTAGTTTTTAACTTAAATTTTGTTATGATTGTAATTTTAATTACGCCCTGTCCGAATTTTCTGTAACTTGTGTTTATTCTTGTAAATAATCTTAAAAGCTTTTTCCAAAACATTTATTTACTTTTCGGCATTGACAAAAATGCTAAAAATCATTAATTAAGAAACCAAGTTTACTTTAATGTAAAATACGTAATTTATAAGTTGATATGGAACAAACTCGCTTGGTGTAACTTTAGATAATACATTAGTGACATCAAGATGAGACATTTTGAGTATAAATAGGACCCTTAAGTCTACAGAAAATATATTCAAAAGAGGCGGCCGTGAATAACAACTTTAGACAAAAGACGGCAGTTGCTAATTTGTAACTACCAAAATTGCTAACCGCAAGTGTATTTTGAGACACACTTGTTGCTCACTTACAATTTCTAATGTACCTAATACGCCTCAAAAGGGAAAACCATATGCATTCAAGATCGTGAATGACCAAACAATTTCTTGCTCATAAAACGCATTGAACAACCTTGGGATTTGCATAAATAAATAACAAATCAAAGCGGATCCAGAATTCTACCCTGTAACGAACATACCAAATAAAAATATATATTTGTTGATATCTATTGCAGAATAGAAAAAATAATATAAACTCGGCTAAAAAGATGATCGATCTCAAATAACATTTAGTAGGGTATAAATTCTGCCTTAGCAGATATCAGATTCTGGGTGCCAGTGGATTACAAGAATTAATCAGATTGTAAATAAGATCAAAGGAATGATAAAAAGTTTGAAAGCGATATCTACTGGACAGAATATAAATGCGTTTTACGCAGTTGCGATAAATAATATGACAGATTTAACACACATTCACACACGCATGCCCACCCACACACACACGCATGCCCACCCACACACACACGCACGCATGCATACGCACATAACAAAAGTAATTAATGACCTAAGTAGATAAAGGAGTTAAGTAATATTTTTTAATAGCAACTTTTGCTGTTGATGAAGGAATTATATTGTAATGAAACTTGTAAATTAACTAACAAACTTCTTATTGTATTAGTATACGAACAATCAAAATTTAAATCCTTCTCGAGTTAAAAACACTAAAAAATCTATATCAAACCGTAATTACCTAGAAACGGTTTTGTTTTACTTACAAGGAAAGGGCCCCAACCCGAACTCACCGATGTCATTGATTTTTTGATATGTTGTAGAACATCAAACAATACAAGACACGTATTTTTTTTTATCAGCTGTAAAGCACTTTTAAGACATGAAAACCACCCTCAAAGTTCACCCCCAAAAAGGGTTTTTTAATATATCTCCGCTTCTAATCAAAATTTTGCGACGAA
>JAHWXV010371466.1:0-10102 GCA_024586415.1 Phrixothrix hirtus | reverse complement strand
ATATATATATATATATATATATATATATATATATATATATATATATATATATATACAAGGTGTCACATAAGTACGGCGCGCTACTTCAGGAGCATATTCTAGATGTAAATCTAAGACGAAATTACTAATTATTTTTCTAAAATGCTTCCTAAGGACATATCTCTTTAAAGATAGCGCCAAAAACGCCTTTTCAAGCACAGTTATCAAACGATAAGAGATAAATTCATTAGATCTTGGATTGAACATAGATGTCCAATTTTCTACAACAGTCCTAAATTAAAATTTGAAAATGCTCAGAGACGTCGGTTACGGGAGAGACAGAGTGTACTTCTTTAATCAAATCATTTTTATGCTACGAAGTTTGGCAACCCTAGTATCATAATCATAAAGGCCAATGATTTTTACGAAAAAACGGTACTATTGTATGAAGTTTCTCAGGGCAACCGTTTTCGAGGAAAACGCACTTTTGTAAACAGCTGTTGCTAAAACTGTGTTTTCTAACTGTATTAGTTTATTCATCAATCGGAAAAAGTAAGAGTCATAATAAAAAAGAACTTAATTAGAAATAACGAAGCAAAATCCACATAAACGAAACTCTAAATTAAATGTTTAACATGGTTGCCTCCAGCTGAAAATCGTTGTTCTGTACTTCTTCTGAGAAACCATCTTACCCTTTTAGAAAACAGCTAGAGTGTTGCAAATTCGGTTAAAACCATCTTCAATACGTTGACGAAGATCGCCTATGTTGTTGACAGGCCTAGAATAGACGATTTGTTTTGATGTCCTTATAAGTAGAAATACAGGGATTTAAATCATGGAATCTGGGAGGCCATGGCTCGGGTCCTCCTCGTCCTATCCACTGCTCGGGTACTATATTGTTCAAAACTTCTCTCGCCGTTGCACTAAAATACGCCAGTGTACCATCGTTCATAAACCAAATTTGTGGCCGTCTTGCTATTAGAACATCTTCCAGCAGTGAGGGCAAATCATTTTCAAAAAATTGTCTGTGTGTCGCTCCTGTTAGCCGCTGTGGCTGAATAAAGGGTCCAATTATAAAATCACCAATTATTCTTCCACAAATAATAAGTGAAAGCTGTCGATTGTGTCTTGACTGAATAATTGCCCGAGGATTTTCGTTTTGCCGTTGATCAAGATTATGTCGTATTTGTATTCGCTTAAATGAAATTTGTCTATTTAGTAATATCCTTCACTTTTCATTTGTGTTTAGGGTATTTGTAAAATCATTAGTAGTGTAGTGTATTTCTAGTATTTAGGTGTTGACCTAGACAATTGAGAATGGGTGTTCATTCGGAAAGAAGCTTGACTAGTGGTTCGTATAGAAAGAGTCGGAAGTAGTTTTTGTGGATAGTTAGAAATAAAACAAGGTAAGTCAAATTTACAGCAGTCCCTTACGCAGATGCAACCAGATAAATAATTAAAAACCAAAAGACCACCCAGAAAACTGGCTAATTACAATCTACTCTATTACACAAAATGAACAATATTAGAAACTAAATATTATATTTCTTCGAGACAGGTGACGTACACTTATACTCGTTTCATAACTATTTTATTGTATTGACGTTTTTTAACATTACTAAATAAAGCAAACACAAATAATACTTGTTTATGAGAACATTGCCTTTTAGTTTGTTCATAAACATGCATTTGGCATCATTGTAATTCATTGTCAAAATAATTAGATATATTTGCAACAATAGGTATTTCATACTAATTCTAGCATGGATAATTATGCTAACTACTACTTGCACCAACTTTACTATATATAAATAACGTTTCTATAGAAATTTACATGATATTACAATATATCTGTGCTTCTCCAGACCCGACTTTGCTAGATACTATATTTTGGACAAAAAGTATGTCATTTCAGAATTATCGTGTTCACTGTGCTTATATTAAATAAAAATTGATCAAACTACCATAGTATAATATTGCAATCAAAATTAGAAACAATAAAAAGAAACCTAACGGAAAATTGTAGAACCATCCAGCATCTTTCTCATAATAACATAAATGATGTATTCATAAATTGCTCATTGCGGTAACCAATACCTATACATTTAATTAGGTGAGTAAAAAGTCGTAGCATTTCAATTTATTGCATCATTGTTATGGTTAATATTCTAGACTCTTTCTTCCTTTTCTAGAGCTTTTTGCTATCTATATAAATAGCAGATTAAATTCCCTTAGTTTAGTTTTTATTAGAATTTCATTCTCATAGTTGCTGTATACATAAATAGAAATATAGCTGTTTGTTGTTAGTGTATTTTGAAATAAATATTTAAGTCAATAAATATATAAATAATCGTAATCTTAGTGAATATAAATAAACATTTTAAAACAATTAACTAGTTTCGTTATATTGGTCCTAGGTGTCGGATTTGTAAAGACTCACAGACTATTATTAATTAAAAGCTTATGTCAATTGTTTTATATGCCAGTTGCAAGAAGCGCCGAAGAACAAAAAACTGAGTCGTTGATGGAAATATTGCCAAAGATGCAAGATAAAATGGATTCTAATTAAGAAACAATGGAATTCAAACAATATAAATTTCAAGAGGAACGATATCGATTAATGGCAGCCAAAATAAATTAAAAGCGGGCCAAAATACAGTAACAGAGGGAGTTACAAGTAAATTAAAAGATGAAATTGAATCCAATCAAACTAAATTACAAAATGAAATCACATCAGGCCAAAATGCTTTAAAAGCTGAAATGAAATCCAATTTAAATAAATTACAAAATGAAATTAAGTCGGGTTAAAATTCATTAAAAGAAGAAATTACAAACAAATTAAAAGAAGAAACGTTATCGATTAGTGCAAATCAAAGTAAATTACAGGAAGAAATTGAATTAAATCAAAATAAATCAACAAAAGGAATAGAAGATGTTACTAACGCCATCGCAATAAAATATGAGGAAGTAACTAAGAAGTGTGAAGAACTACCTCAAAATTTTATTCTCCTTACCGCAAATAAAGAAGTAAACATGCTTAAGAAAGAAGCACCCACGGTTCCTCATTAACAATTAGCAGAAGTGAATGCGCAGCTAGTTTTACATTTGCTTGTTACTTAAAATGGCACGCCAAGTATTATAAGACACGTTAAAGCACCCACGTATGATGGGAAGACATCTTCGACCAATTACCACAAACAGTTTGTGACAGCCGTATCTTCAAATGAATGGACCATTGAAGAAAAGACAACTGCCTTAATAGTGGCTCTACGTGGGTATGCTTTAGACATTCTACAAACAATACCAAACGAAGGATTGCAAAATGCTGCTAAATGCAAGTGCAACGAAGGCAATAGTGGAACCAAACATTGTTGAAAATTAAGGATTACTGCAATCACACCTCCGATTACCTAGAGTTAGGAGAAACCATGCAACCGTTCATGGTGAAGTTATTGCGATATTGAGATCGATTGTTGGAAGTGCACACATCGCGTGCTACTCACTGATATTAAAGAACCTGTCTTATTGAGTATGGATAATGTCTGAGTTTGGCTTCGCCTTAGACTTGAATAACCACATCATACGAGTTAAGGATGAAGACATACCTTTTAACCAACGAGATGACCGTGCAATAAAAACAATCCTAATAGAAGAAGTAACATTACCGCCAATCAAGTTGCTATCGATAAGAAAGTAAAGGATTATTATACTATTAAAACTACAAAGAGTTTAAAGTTTATGGTAACTATATGTATCAAATACAGGATAACACCGGGGAAAAGAGCAAAATCAAATAATCAATACAGTCGTTATTTATTATAGCAACTTACATTATATCTTCAAACATGTTAAGTAGGTTATTCCATCATATCTGCGAAGTAAAAATCACGTCCTCCAAGTGATGGCCGTTTTCCCTAATGTATTGTTTGATACTGGTCTAGAAGTCCCCTTGCCAACTTGTTATACATATCTTTGAATAGCTGCCTTCAGATTGTTCAATGAACGGGGTTTTTCAATTTACACAACTTCCTTAAAGTAACGCCAAAGAAAGAAATCACACATACTGAGGTCAGGGAACTTAGCAGACCAGGACAAATCTCTAAACCTCGATATAAAGTTTCCTGAAGCTCTGAATCAGCGAACCCAATCCAAGACTGTTCTACGGTTATAATCGCTTCTCGTCACCTACGTTGAAATGTCGACGAAATACTCGTTGAACTGCAACTATGGAATCGTCATTTCGAGTATAGGTTTCATACATGAACACGCGATGTTCTACCGACCAACATTCCATTGTAACTAAAATGGAAAATTTCCAGGAAGAAAAGGATGGCCCCTCCTCTCTCCACGACCTTCACTCGCGAAGTAGAGTCGCATCAAATAAAGGTATAGTCCCGGGTGTCACCTAATATCCAAAAAAGTAATGACCTTTGGGTAACGAAAGTGCAACCAAAATTAGAAAAATTTTATTTTGGAGAACTCCTCCTAGAAATGGTGAATCCTCGTGTTTCGAGAAATTCGCCGACTGGAGACATAAAATGTACTGATTTATTAATGTATGCCGGCGAAAGTATATACCAACTAATTACAGTATAGTATCGAATGCTATTCACCATAATGTACAGGATTTGCACTAACAATACGGTAAATATTCGGGAGGGGGAGGGGGAGTGCTTAGGTTATTTTGAGACTTTTTATCCTTCGATAATTTTTGAAAGGACACTTTGTTTCGATGATACAGGGTGATAAAGGTTGTTGAAAGACAACAGTGCTTTATTAATAACATATTGTATGTAAAGATTTTTAATCTATAACATCTGCAGAAAATAACTACCACAAGCTAGGAAGCATGCATGTAATCTTCCCCTCATCGACTACCAAACTTGTTGAAAAGAACCATGACTGTTTCTTATGGCATTACACCCATCAATTATTCGAGTTTTCAAATTTACTTCGTTTTTCACTGAAGTATTGTACACTACTATCCTTAAATGACCCCATTCGAAAAAATTCAAGGGGTTTAATTATAGGGATCCATCAGGTCATAAGTGAGGTCCACCTTGACCAATCTATATGTTGCATTTAAAAAGTCATGAGCAACCACACTAACGTGTGCTAGTGCACCAATGCGCATAAGCCACATTACATCTCTCGTTGTCAATGGTACATCCTTTGGAAACCCAGAGAGTGATTCCTTAAAAAAACTTTGATATACCTCACCAGTCAATCTTCCTGGTAGAAATACCGATTGAATTAGCCAGTCACTCAATTCCCATCCAAGTGTTTAGTGAAAATTGATGTTTAGTACTTTGTTTTTCAAAAACATTTTATCGCCCTATATTTTCGAAATAAAATGTCTTTTCCAAAATCATCCAAGGACAAAAAAATCTTAAAATAAGCAAGAAGTAACCCCCCAGAATTTTTGCCACACGTTTAGTACGCATCCTGTATATTTTAAGCATACCGACGCCCTTCCAGCTCAGTATATTGAGTTCTATATTTGTGTAAAAGCGTGATGTATGTTGTTCATGTTTTTGACATTTGTTCAGTAATTTTGCGTACTTCAACAAATCTTCGTCACGAAATACTTCAATTGTGAAATACTTACATGATTTATTAATATTATATAACGAGTAATAATTGTGCTAAATTCTAGTAGAAATGGCGAAATGACCACAGCAGTTGAATCCGTGAGACAAAAAGAACCCCGAATAGCGAGCCTTCAGCAATAAAAATAAGTAAACTAAAAGTTTCTCTATAAAGAACAACGTTCGTATCCTAAAGTTAATTGAATTTTAGGAGCCTAATGAACAGTTTCTAGAAAATATTTATGGAACCGTTAAAGTTATGCATTCAATAATCTAAAAATTTGTTTTTGACAAGACACTACAACTTCATAAATGTTTAACGATATATTAAATTTTAATATATGAAAACTTTTTTCTTATAGTAGATTACATAATATCAAATTAAAAAAGTATGCAATTAGTATATTTGAGAGGCTAAAATTTTTAAGTTATCGAACACATAAACCTATAGATTCAATAAAGTTTCTAGAAATCGGCTATAATTCGTGTTACTAATTTTTAAAATTTAAATTAACAGTTGTAAAAATTATACCTATTTCAAAATAAATTTTCAAACTAACTTTTTTGTATTTACGTACTATAATATGTATCTGGAAATGCGAGTGAAAATTTTCAAAATCTCAAACTACTTTACATTAAATAATATGTAGGTATGATGCTTTATTAGCCATTCTAAATACCTTGTAGGTTATCATACTAGGTAAATACTTAAAAACAAAACAAGATGTATATTCAAAGTTTTAAATGGGGAGTATATCTTGTAAATACAGTAAGACAACATAATCCTTATTCAGGTACTAAGCGCCTTAAAATATGTCCATAACTGTTGTCGTTTTACTTGTTCCGATGGTATAAAATATTTTAGAAAGTGGAGAACATAAAATCTTTGAAATTAAAATATTTACTTAAAATGTAATTTTGAAAAAAAAGCGACTCTACAATACATTAGGTGTTTAAATGGTTAAACAGATGAACCAAATAAAATCTTCATAAGGCAATTATTTTCTGTGAAACCTTGTTATATCATACATTAATAAAAGTCTAATATTAGTGCATGTAAGCAAAAATTCCAAAAACTAAATCAACAGCCGCATAAATATACAAAAACTAATAATATTCAAACTTGGAGTGTAGTTTCATATCTCGTGTTAAAGCTCAAAACTTGTAAAACAATAACCATTTTTGTAGTTCTTCAAGCCAGGTACATGACAGCCTTAGTAACATACGTAGTTGCAAAACAGCATCATTAAGTGCATACTAGCTTGCTGTGTGGGTCGTCTTTGATTAGAAAACGAATGGGCGGAAGTATTTTTGCACGACAACGAAAAATCATAATTTGTTTTAATGATCTTGATTGATTCCTGGCTAGTATTTGAATACAGATAGAGAGAATAATCAAACAAAATTTATATAGTTGGCATTCAAAACATTTTTATGCAGAAATGGCACGCCTGTATTCGGCTCCGAATTGACAAACGAAGTATCCCTTCGGTTTCCAATGTATAATTTTCACTAGAATCCTGCAATAACAGGACAAGTATAAAAGAATTTGAACGAACTAGCGTGTCAGAGATAAAGTACACATTATATAAGGACAAAGCTGAAAATGATAAACCATTAAAAAGTAGATCTCGTATGTAGCTTCTTTAACCCTAATGCAAGCTAGTGGCTGTTGTTGAGCCAATCATGTCCTTAAGATTAAAGTTTTGCTAAAATAATATATTAGCGGCAATAGGCAATATATTCCACCAAAGCCTGAAAAATACGGAACAAAGATATTTGCATTGGTTGACGCAAAACTATTATGTACGAGTATTCTTGGAATATATGCCGGTCAACAACCCGAGGGGCTGTTTCATAAAAGTAATCGACCAACGGATGTAGTAATGCGGCTAACCGGAAGTACTCATAATGGAGGCCATAACATTGCTGCCGACAGTTGGTTTACAAATTTAAAGATGACTAAAGAACTAAAGGAGAGAAAGCTGTCATTTGTAGGAACGATTAGAAAAACTTCCCAGATTTCCCATATATTTAGTTTCCTCTAGAGATCGCTCACACTACTCCAGTATGTTTGGAATTAATGAATATGGTACAATTGTATGCTATGTACCAAAAAGAACGTAGTCTTACTCTCAAGCATGCATTATGATGGCAATATTAAACTGGAGAACGGGCAAAACCTGAGATTATAACTTATTATAATGACACTAAATCTGGAATTGGTTTAGTTATTGACATGTCAGCAACGCAAAACTGCGCAAGATATACTAAAAAATAGCCAATTTTTGTCTTATACATAATGCTAAATATTGCAGCATTAAATGCCCAGATTGTATATGTTGGTAATCATTATGAGATAAAGAACAGAAGATGTATTTTAAAAAATTGATTATGGATTTGGTGTTCGAGAAAATTACGTGAACAAAAGGAAATTTAAGAGGACTGCCTAGGAGTATCCAAGATAAACCAGTGAAAATAAGCAGGTCACAAAGTAAAATTCTAGTTTTAGAAGGAAGCGATATACTAACTGCTACAAGTTAACAAATAGGAAGCGGCTAACAAAGTATCAGTGCAAAAAGGGCTATGAACACTTGTACTTGTATCACGCGAACATAGTTTGTGAAAAATGTTTTGATGGATCAAGTAGTGACTAAATTTTATATTTCTCGTATCAATCTGCTTTGTTTTTGTTCATTTAAGATAGATTTAGGTTTAGATTTATATGTGTTTTAAGTACTTCTGGCTGATTTTGGTTGGTTCAGTTGAGTTTTAGGTTAATTTTTTTAATATTCTATTTTTTCGACTAGGAATTAGGTCGAAGTCTAAATTTCATACTTGTGCTTCAGTTTGTACCAATTTAATTCTCTAGCGTGTTAAAGTTACAGTTTAGATCAATTATTTAATGTTACATATCTCTATATTTATAATATTCTTTGATTTATTATTGACTACATTTAAATTTGTAGGGTTTTATTTAGGCGTTTAAATCCCAAAATGTCATTTTATACGTTCAAAATGTTTGTTAATTTTAATCAATTGTATTTCATTAATTTTTAAAATATATTAAATAAAGTATGTACCACAACACTAAGCACATTTATAATTACAATAATAAACAGGGTTAATGTTTAAAATCTAGATGATTATTTAAAAACCGAACGCGACTAATGCTGGGCTAAATAAGTGCAGTATAAATTACGATACACAATAATACAGAAATAATGAATAGCAATAAATTGCCTATAGCCTATATGAAAAGCTGAACTTTAAAAAACGTCAGTTATGAAAGACTGACAAATTGTAATGAAGCATTTCCTTGTTTGAACCCTAAGTAGCAGTAAATTCTGAACATTATTCATGTACCTATTCTAAACACGTTTCATCAATGGAGTTTAATTTAGAGAGGTATAGATATTCAAACCTTCAGTTATGATTTATGTAAGACAGCTAAATTTTCTGATTAATTATTTAGTATAGTACTTAGATATGCCTGTTGATCTTAATCGAAGGAGTGTGAGATTGCTAAACATTAAATTACTCGTATTTAAACGATAGACATACCAAGCGATTTCAATCAGCAGGTTAATTTGAATTATTAATTCTTTCGGACACTGTTCAAAGATTTCACTAATTGCAAGTTTTCTTAGAAAATTTAGTAAAATGATACAATCCCTAGAAAATTATTGACCATTACCACCTTATTGCATCACAAGTACTGGATTACTTGTAATAGATATAAGAGTTATCAACTAGCAGGTTATAATGTTGGAGATCTTTCAAAATCTGTTCTAATTTTTATATAAAATACCGTAAAATAACGAATATTTTATGCAATTACATTCTTTGTTTTAACGCTACTAACAACACAACTTCTTAGTCCATTGTCAGTTGTCAATCTCGCTACAGAGTTTAGCAAACATACATATAACTTAAATTTCTGTGTATAATTGCCAATTGTGTTATAACAGTGAATGTGGGTTTGAGAAAGCTGATCTAAAACATTTCTAACAAAATAGTCTCTTATATAATCTATATTTTCTTGTAATACATATATGTATTTCTAATAAAAAGTCCGCAGTTCAAAATCCATGTTCTCTGTAAATCTACTACTCAAATAATAGGTATTACTAAAATGATTTCTACTATATCCCGTGCTTCCATTAGTATACTAATAACTCAGAATTAATTGATTTATGTACGATAATTAACAATATTGTTGATTATAAGGTTAAGACTGTAGTATTAATATGAATAATTTTTTGGGAAAAAATCCAGTCTATAATATGTTGTAAATACTTTTTTATTAAAAGTTGGTCACATTTTTCTTATACAATATAAAGTTTCGCGAATTAGAACAAATTCTTCAGGTTTAAAATGCTCTAAATGGTATATTACATATACAGGGTACGCCAAAAGTCCCGGAACGGTCAATTATCTCTGTTTCCTGTAAAGCGATTTTTTTCAAATTTGGTATGTGTATACACTAAAGAGCAAAAAATTTATCGATCATAATGCCAATTTTCTGTAACTTC
>JAHWXV010371455.1:0-13153 GCA_024586415.1 Phrixothrix hirtus | reverse complement strand
ATTGAAATTTTAGATATTCACGTTTATCTTTTTTGGGGAATTCAAAGCGTAATTAGCTTAATGAATTATTTAGACGATTTGTGACGATCGTAATCCTTTTGAGACACATTCTCATCACCGAAAACAAACTTTTTAAAAGCATCTAGGTTACCAACAACTTCATACCAGAGGCGTGCCGAAGATCCACCCCATTCTCCGTTAGGTATTCTGGCAGCTGGACATCATCATCTCTCCTTTTTTTCTCTGTCACGTGGACGCAGGTAAGAGCGATTTAAAGCGTGGCAGATATAAAATTTGGCGGGCTTTGTTGCAATTCTGTGACAAAATTTTAGCGTTTTGCGAAGAGAAAGAATACCACTCGTTTTGAGTACACCGGATTGCGAATCTTTATACGACTGAAGAATTTACCCTGCGTGATTCCGCTGCTGTGCAATTATCTAATCGAATCTGTAAATCGTGTTTATTTTAGCTTGTATTTCTGTAGCTTGATTAGTCAAGTCCTATAATTATCGTCTAAATTATCGGATTCATTTTAGGCGTTGTTATTTGAAAATGCGTTTTCTTCTGCTGTTGTTCTTATTTCTCATAACTGGTGGTGGCGGACGCGTTTTCTTCTGCTTGTTTTTCACATATTTCTGGATGGCATGCGAACTTGTCGAGTGGGTCTTGTTTAGGTCACGTAAGCACATGGTCGATGCATTTAAAATGGATCAGATGAGCACACATTGGAGACGATCGAAAAAAATCCACAATGTGTTATCGGCGATTGCTTTATATACCAAGGTATGCGCATACCTTTCACAAATATTTAAGTGCGCCCTGTAAGAGCAATCCAACTGAAGTTTTGCGCTGGTTGATGAGATTCCGGAGACCAAATACCAAAGCAGGTTGGTAAGGTTATCCTGTTTTCCTTTTCGTTAACTATTTTGCGAACTTATTACGACAATTGAACGATGAAACCTGGAAAAAGTGAGAATGCATCCGCTTAAACATCAGTTGTTGCTAAATTGATCCACTGACGTCAAAATACTTTAGAAATAAAGTGATGACTATTTTAAGGGTCGCGCCAAATCCGGCTGTTAGGTCTAGAACGTCGCGTTGTTGGGAAAAGTGAATCGAGCTGGAGAGTATGTTGCAAAATAAATGACAATAGATCAAACGGTGTTTTATATTCAGGCCCGCTTGTGTTTGAATTAAGTCCTTTTTCCAAAACTCTTCCTGGTATGATTCTTCTTGTGATTAGAATTTGCTATTTGGACGTTTTGTTTAGGATAAACTTTTGTTCGCCTCCCCTTCGCCGCTATGACATTATCTGAGATTTCAAACTGCTTGCTGTATAACGATATAAGCGGCTTAATCTATTTTTCAAGCGTCCTCCTTTGTAGGAGCGTCGGCCCAAGGTGGAATCTTCTGATGATAAATCTTTGAATTTTACTTTTGATGCGAGAAATAACTGAAATTTGATAATTCCAATTGTTTTAAGGTATTTTAGTGTTTCGTCGTTTCTTGATTTTATATAAACTTTTGTATAAATACGTATTAAATCTATGCGTCGGAAGCGATTGAAACCAACCCTTAAAATAATTATGTATTGATAAAAATTATGAAAATATTCAAAAGATAGAATTCTTAACAATATAAAATTGACTTCCGAGCATGGACTGAATAGAAAAGCGTTTCTTCTTAAATACTTGTTAACGATTGATTGATAACTCTTAAATCAATGAAAATTAGTTTCCACGACATCTAGCAATGTCTACCTAAAATAATTAATTAGGTCTGACTTTATCATTGCGTTTTAAGAGAATTAAAGAGCGTCTAATTTACAATATCCAACAAACCCAATTAAGGGGGCTCTGCTCATAAATTAAAGAAACAAAAGCAAACGCGAAATGTAAACAGCGGCATGCTCGACCAACAAAGCAAGGTATCATCAGGTATATCAGCACCTACTTCGCGTTACATAATCAGTGGGCCGTCATAAAGGCCCAAATGAACACATATTAAGGCTGTCACTACAAAGCGGCGTCTTTGAAGCGGCGCTTCGACACGTTGCTTTAATTCTTTCTCTGTCCTATACATTGGAAGGCATCGTCAGCTTTTCTATGAACGCACGTGCCTTGGGAAACGGAAACCTGGCGTTTAGTGTAGTAAGTAATATAGTAATTAAGATTTTCCTCCGAATCTCAATTAATTAAATAGACATTCAAGAGATACAACATGTATGGATTTTTTTTTATTAACGAGCTACACTTGACCGCAGTAACTCATTGCTTGTATTAAATCTATAATTAATTGTTTTAACTTTGTATTACTGAATTTCCAATATTTTTTGATAACTACAGTAGTAACCTGCCGTAATCCTTGTAATCCTTGCAACAATTTACTCGAATTGATAACAAAAAAAAATGTTTTTTGATAAAACACTGCTTTCTAATAAACAGTAACCCAAGCTTAGATCTTTAATGCTTAAGGATGTCTCACTGACTGCTTCTGAAGGAATTTAGGAAATGCAGTTGCCCTTGACAAAGGTACTTGGTTTCTCAAGTTATATATTATGATGAAGCTATTGTTGTTTTGCAAACAACGGTTAAAAAGTATTTCCATTATATTTGTCACTTAAAATAACAAACAAGTGAAACTACTTAGCATATTTATTATGCAAATCAAATCAAAACTCTTAACGGCTCTTAAAAACAACAATACTTACGAAACGGAAATGTAACTTGCGAGTATTTAAAAACTAGGCAGATAATCTCTGAAAAAATCCAAGTCATTAGGAAAAAAGAATGTTCGCTTTTACCACCCATTGTGCTAACAGTGGTTGGTCTCAATAGCTGAGTCTGCCAAACCGACCCACCCGCATTAACTTTCGGATGTATCTATGACCCACCGCTGCAGTTCAGAAAGAAGTCAGGAAGGGAATCAATGGAACAATTTATGTGTTTGAGTGAGATATACATAAGTAAAGTTTCTTTGAATTTGCACAGCTTCTTTTACATTTAGAAACAAATAAATTACTGAATATTTCCCAGAAAATAATTTCTGAAGGCAAATTGTTCCAATCTAACAATGATGTTTGTTATATTAAATAAATTACCTACACCTGTAGACCAATTTTTTTTCTTTATAAAGCTTCAGGCAATATTATTATAAAATCCAAAAATTGGTGCTTCAAAAAATTTTCCCATTTCTATACTTAAAACCGATATTTCAAACGTGAATTGTCGAGGGTTGTTTACTGGCTTTGCAAGCTCTGAATTAAGATTAATAATTAAAAAAAATCTGGTGTGAGATAACACACGACTTTCTCTTACGCATATAGATATGCATATTATGTCCACAAACGATTAAAATATTATTTACGTTTACTTTGGGAACGGTCACCCATACAAGTTACTGGACACACAAAACGCAGCTTAACTCCAGAGATTTTTCTCCGATAACTTGCTTCAACGCATATTTTCAGAGAAACCGTTAAGTTCACGTAAAATAGCATCAAAAACATAAGAACCGTAGCAAGTTTTAAAAAAAATGTTAATGTTGTTTTCGAGAAAGTCGCAAAAGACTTATAAATCGCAAGAATAAAGTGGCACTTCCGGTCATTCGATTTTAACTAAATTCCTGCCATCTCATGTACGGAAGATAGGAAACTTAAATTTAAAATTTCATTTTTATATGATGTTTAATTTTTGAGGTACGTTGTTCACACTTAATACTTTAAGTGCTTCCAGTTACTCGATTTTCGAAAATTTCTTAGAGAAACCGCTTAGTTCATATGAAACGGAAATAGCTAAGAAATATACAAAAAACGAAAAATTCGAAAGGTATCTAAAAATGGCAAATATAAACTAATACTTCCGGTTATTCGATTTTAACCAAATTCTTAATCTTGTATACAAAGGTAAGTTGACCTTAAATATAGATTTTCGTTCAGCTAGGGCTATTAGTTTCTAGTTATTTTATTCAGAGTTAATGATAAAAGTACTTCCGGTTATTCGATTTACGGAAAATATTCTCAGAAACCGCATAGGTTGTATGAAAGGGCATTAAATAGCTAAGAAATATAATAAGTTTGAAAAAATCGTTAGAGCTGATTCGCAAAAATCGCGAAAAATCAAAAAATGACGAGAGTAAAATGGCACTTTCGGTGCCAGTCAAATTGTTGCATTCGCGTACTCGGATGGATACAAACTTTGTTTATCTACGACTTTTCGTTTTTGAAATACCGTGTTCACAGACACACAGACCAATTTCGAAATACATGATTTTCGAGACCCAAAAACACTAAAATTTCGACATCGAAAATTCTTTTACTTATATTTTTTATAGGGTAAGAGAAAGTAAAATTATTCAATTTAGCCCACGGTACATAGAAATCTGCACCTGCATCTGAGATGCATTAATACGGCTCCAATAAAATATAAATTTTGGAATAGGGAGAGCCAATTACATCAACATTTAATCGTGGATTAATTAAGTCTCTGCTTGAAAACAATTACTACTGCTATATTTTGGTGCAATTGGCCCGTAATCTCACGAAAGTCACATACGCTACAATAAAAACGTGCCAAACCCAAATAAAAAATATAAAAATCAGAAGTGGGGGCTGACGATGGCATGTAAAGATCAAATAAAAGAGAAGAATTTAGCCAAAAAGAGATGCACATAAACATGGCATCCACTAGATAAGACACGGTTTCAAAGATTACAGGAGGAAGTGAACCAAATAATCAAGCGGAAGAAAGAAGAATGGTAGGACAACTAAGTCAAAGGCAGAAGAAGGCGGCATAGACAAACTTTGGAAGGTTCTCCGTAAATTCAAAACGTAGTAAGATCCAAACGTCCCAATAAAGTACAAGGGCAACCTCTATTTTGATAACAAAGACAAAGCGGAAAAAACTACATCGTGAAGAGCAATTTAAAAATTTTAATAAAGCGCCTAAAAAAACAGAGGTTCTAGAACGCGCAGTAATTCGAAAACTTGAGACTAATTACAGTTGAAGAGCTCAAAAATGTAATAAAAACGCGAACGTAAAGAAAGCGTCAGAGGAAGATCAGATCCCAAGCTATACAAATTTTACCAGACTCGCCTCCGGAAGAATTAACAAATGTCGTAAATGCTTGCTTCAGGTTAGGAACATATCCCGAAAGCTATAACGATCCCGAAAAGAACAAAGGACCTTAAAAAGATATCAAACAAGTTAAACTACTTCTTGGGCAGGAACTGGAAGTGAAAGAAGTGATCCCAGCAACCCACTTCGGGTTTAGAAAGAGCTTATCAGCTATCCATCAAGCAGCGAACCTTGGCAGCATTACAGAGAAATCCATCTAGACGACGAGAGTGTGGTAAATTGCGGTTTCATTTAAAATGGTAAAGAACTAACTATTGACCATTCTATACGATACAAGAATTTTTAGATGCAGATCTCTAAATATCGATGCTTTATTCATACGTCACAATTATTGCGTAATAACCATGACTCCTTGCTTAAGTTTATGACTCATTTTAAATTTTATTTTTACATTCAATATCGAATAATTAGTGTAACGAAATTGTTCTGTTTGATGTTAATTTTAATACTGTTTCTAAAATATTTATTGTGTGCTTTATGTATAATTGTTTATGTTCGATGTCGTTCGGCATATTGAATAAATAATCTATTATATCTATTGTATGAATTGCAAGATCCTTCCTGACTAACAGAAAATATAGAGTGAAGTGATGCAACGAATTGTCGTTGCAAAGAATAACCGAAGGACTACCACAGGGCTCACCCCTGTCGCCAAGTCTTTACAACATATTGCTTAGGGACACTCTCGTACTTCAAGAAATGCCAGGCGTCCATTTGTTACAGTTTGAGTACGACAGCGTTTTCCACGTATCCTAGTGGCAAGATCGACGATGGAAAACGCCGAAAAGATACTACAGAATCACTGTAAGTTGTGGAAAATAACCCTAAACGAAGAGAAGACAGTGTCATACATTTCACCAAATTAAGACCCTGGGGTACTTTTGATTATAGAAGAAGTTTTGTTCAACACAGAGACTGGCTGGAATAACAAGAAAGGTAACAAGCCGACTGTTAAATATCATCGACAGGAATAGCAAGGGCTATTCCCAACGCTCACATAATGTGAGCGGCACCAGAACTAAAGATAAAGTAATCGTCACACAAACTAAGCTGTCCCAGATAATCACGGAAGCGCAGTAATAAGAAACAATGACCTTCATAGAGAAGACTTTATCGAAAGAGCAAAAGAAAGACGCAAAAGGAGAAACACCTAAGCTGATTGCGAGGCGGATCAAGTATGAATCATAAAACTCACTTATAAATCTCGACTTATTCACTGTACTTACATACTCCCCCTCAGTTCCCTGACAGGATGAATATCCTAGGCCAGGAAATGAAAAGAAAGTAGTAAAAACCCGGGATGTTGCAATAATGCGTGCACAAATTAAAAAAAAGGGCACGTGGAGGGGTGTTATGCACACTTAATAAATTTGCGAAAACTTGAAACAGTGAGCATTACGCTGTAGTTTTGTTTAGAAAGTTATGCAAAGTAATCAAAACAAGAAGTAGAATATATGACTTATCTATGAAACATAACCTACAATTTAAATATTTCAGGTTATATTACACAGTTAAAGTTGTTTGGTATGCGAAACTTTGAAATTGACCCTAAGAGTTTTTAATTCATGTTTCGATTAATATTCTCTCAATGCTAATATTAATAGTTGGTCCTTCGCCATGGGGTTTTCTTACAATTTATAATGTTCGTCCTATGAACGGAGCGCATAAGGCTCATTTTTATGATTTTGGGAAGCCTTTCGGTAAGAAATCTTCACAAAATGACTATGGGCGTCGATGGAGTCACTAATAGCAAATATTTTTTGAATCTTTAATTTCAAAACTCAATTAAGCCTCAGATAATATGGTAGAAATAAGAATATCGATGTTATTTCAATTCTTCCGTACATGAATGGGATGCTGTAACCCTGATAAATCTTCAGCTAAGAAGAAGAAGTTGGGATAAGTACAAACAGTGATGGGTTAGGAATGAGTATCTCAATATTTGCTTTAGGGAAAAGAACTGCTCAAAACCTGAATCAGCAGGCGGTCTCATGGATCTAGCCCAAGATCTTCCAAAAATGCTAGTCGCTTAATTTTGAACCAATCTTTAAATATTTTTAACATGCCACCCTACTACGATACGAAGTTTGTCCCAATAATACGTATAAAAAGTTGATAACGGTTTGCAGGAAGGGCGACAACGTAGGCAACGCTCAGTGGAGCCGTAGCGTTGCACAAGACAACACGTGGTGTCAGCAGTTTAATAAACCGCACCCCTTTCAAACCCCTGCTCGGCATCGAACATCAGCGCTTCAACTTCAAATTCCTTGCAAAACTCGGCAAGAACGGCCGATAAATGTTTAAGTCGTTGAAGGAGGTTACAGAGAAAAGGATTTGACGGAATCAACAGTCTACAAGTGGTTGAAGCGGTTTCGAAAGGGACTTCCAAGACGATTCTCGTCCAGGGTACCCTTCCACTTCGAGTTCTAACGAAAATGTGGAACGTGTTCGGTCTTATGTCCTTCAGGATCGCCAAAAAAATGTTATTTCAATTATCCCGTACATGGGTGGGCTGCTTTAAAGTTAACTGAAAAAGTAGTCATAGGTATAAGTAAGGATGGATTGTTTCAGAAAAGGAAACTGCTCAAAACGTGAATCAGAACAGGCGACCGCGTGGATCGAACCCACGACGCCGCTTAATTTTAAACGAATCTTTAAATTCTTTTTAACATGACATCCTACTATAACGAGGTTTGTCCCATTAATACGTATAAAAGGTTGAAGATCAATTTATCATACAATAACTCGCGTGTAGAGTGGCCTTCAGCCCAAAATTCGTACCATGCGTTTTGATGCCGAAATAAATGTTAGCTTATTAAACTCAGACCCCCAGGCTAGCTTCAGATTTTAACTTTTTGTAAAGTTGACATTTATTTTGAAATTAAGTTTCAGAATTCTCATTTAGAAGTCACCCGCTTCCCATGTGAGAAAGAGACGCATCAATTGAGGCGAAACGGCAAGGTGATTTTGAGTGTACTTTTGGATTTACTAGCGAAGTTTGTATTTTATGGCACGATGCTCACTTCTAATAACGATAATTTGCTACTTCCCCAAAATTAGGATGAAAAATAAACGTTTTCAGTCTATTCCGGAAATAAGACCAGCCGCGTTAACACAATTAAAAGCTCTTATGAAAAAGAGTCCGTTTTGGAAAATGGCAAGACATTGGAATATAAGTGAACGATGAGTATTCACAGCAACTTGTAGAAGACCAAAGGGAAGTCATGCTACCAAATCTGAGATGGTCCGAAATACATCGTGAGAATGATCTCGGATCTAAAAATCTTAGGAAGACTACAACCCGTGTAAGTTGCCATCAACGATCTTTGGATGTAAGAGACATTGGGATGAAAAGTGTCAATAGCATCTGTTTATCATGGAGTGAGATTTTGGGCTTCGTTCGTACAAACAATTTTTATTTTGTCCCTTCGTTGCGCGATAGTGTCGGGTTGGATTGGTGTAATGATAGCGTGATTTGGGTATTGAAATGGCACCACGTGGTACCAATAATGTAGTAATGTGTCGCTTTTATTTGCGAGCCCATGATGGACGTAAGACGTGCACTGTTCGATATCACACTGCCTTAACTGAGGTGCAATAAGTTTCGCCAGTAAATCATCTCTAGCTCCATTTCGAGCAAATGAACGTTGTTGATATACTAATCCTCAATAAGGATTATGACACACTATCTGGTCCGTCTCCGATCGAGTATATCTGGAATATGATCGTTAAGCGCCTGATACGTTAAACGATCTTCGGCTTCATGTGCAAGTACTTATTTCATTCAGTGAGTGCCTTACTGAGTAAGAAAATGTCAAGGAGCACCACACTAAAGGACTGCTCTAAGTGAAATAAGGTAACAAAGCTTTATTGCATGACATACATTGGGGTGTTGGCATTTCGCCAAAATCATGAAGGATTGCGCATCAAGTAAATTTCAAACCGACAACGTTGAGTTGCTTAAATCACTGCTGAAGACATGCCAGCGATGGACAATGAGAAAGTTAGCCGCAGAGATAGAAACCGTTTTCACATAGAAAACCAATTAACTCGGAGCAGTAGGTGACTTATTCGGTAGCATTATTAAAAATTACTCGTACATACATACGCAATAAAAGAAAAGTGATGTTTTTCCGAAATTTTGTTTTTACATTTTTTATAATCAAGACTCCTAATGGCATGAGGGTGGGTCGTTTAAAAAACGAAGACATATTTGAAAAGCAAACTTTCCTTGAGTTAACCGCATGTAGTCACCGTACCTGTTGACACAGTTATCCTATTATCAAATGAGATGCTGCTAAAACCACTGTTCAATTACAAACTTTGAGTACAAGTTTCAATTTCATGAGTACGTAAAAATGACGAGGGGCAAAATTGACATACATTGGCATTTTCGTACAGCTTTTATAAGTTTTGTTACGTCAAATGATAGCGTTGAGTTAGTTTGGCTGATAATGTTGTGCAGAGACGGTCGGCGGACCTTTCACATCCTCTGCGTAGGTGCAGTCGTCCATCGGTGTGACCTATTGTTTTGGGTACGTCGGGTAACCTTTATAGTTTGGAGCACGTCGCAGGGAAATCGCCCACTTTGCTACAGTCAGTTATGTGGTGTGCACCTGCGCACTTTGCAGCACTTCTGGGAGTGCCTAAACTGATGGCATAATTGATACGACTGTCCCTCGCCTGTCCTTTCTGGGTGACTCCACCCTTGTTATTTCTGCTCCGTATATTTTTAAAGTCCTTTTCAATTTCGTCGTCGGTGATGAACTTCGGCAACCTTCTGATCCTTGGCGGTTTTTCCTGGAGTAGCCGGTATATATGATAGGGAAGCTGATCGAAAAAATTCACTATTTTTGTAAAGTCACTTTCGAACTCTGGCGAATCCTTAGTCCCAGGTCTATGTGAATGCCTCGCTTAGGTTTGATTCTTTTGTCCTCGAACACATTAGCGGTGGCTGTCCATATTTCTTTGTTGTATAGGGTGACACCTAGGAATAGGGCCAACATCAAATAATCAGTACAGCCGTAATTTACTATAGAAACTTACATTATATTTTCAAACATGTTTAGTAAGTTATGCCATTTTATTTACGAAGCAAAAATCTCGTCTTCCGAGTGATGGTCATCTTCCCTAATGCATTGTTCGATTATGGTCTGGAAACTGTCCCACACACGTGCCAATGTCTCCTCGCCAATCTGTTACATTTCTCTTCGAATAGCTGCCTTCAGGTTGTCCGATGAACGCAGTTTTCCAATGTACATTGTTTCCTTCAAGTAACCCCAAATAAAGAAATCGCACATATTGAGGCCAGGGCACCTAGGAGGCTAGGGGACATCTCTAAACCTCGATATCAAGTAACCTGGAAACGCTTCCTGCAAAACGTTAATCGAATTACGAGCAGTATGGGAGGTAGCCCCATCTTGTTGAGACCATACAACCATACAGGTCCAACAACTGCAGTTGTGGCAAGAAAAAGTTGTTCACCATGTCCATGTAGGGACTGTTACCGTAACGCCCCCCTCTTCAAAGAAGCAAGGGCTCGTGGAGTTGCTTGGTGTTGTCTGGTGCCCAGTATCTGTAGTTTTGATGATTAACAAACCCATTTAGATGAAAGTGTGCCTCGGCACTTATAAAAATTACTGCATTTTGGTCATCATGAGGAACAACTTGCATACGTACAGAAAAATCCTCTCACTCGTCATAATCTTGACAAGGTTGGATCCCTCCCCTCTCCTCAACCTTCACTCGAGGAGTATAGTCGCATCAAATAATGGTATAGTCCCGGCTGTCACCTTGTATTTGTTGTTCTGGCTCTGAGCTCGAAAGGACTTAGTACCGCTTGTTGGCCGGTAACCTCGTGGCCGGTGTCGGTTCTTCTGAGCCTGGTTTATACTTTCTTGTATTGTTCTGCTGAAAAACTTTCAGCACTATCTTGGATTCCCGCAGTAGGTGTGCCTACAATTGCAATTTTAAGCGTTTCTATGATATTATTCGGGTAACGTACAGTAGCAAAAAAATCACCTGTAAATTAGTTTTTGAAAATGGAATCAAATTATTTAATGAAGGCAATAAAAAGTGCACCAACACTAAATCAATTCAAAAGCAGTATTAAAAGAATTGACTGTGATAATTTATGATATCTACTTAATTATTTTTTTTTAAATGATGTTACATCAAGGGTCTGATCGTAATTATTTATGTATAAAGTATGTCTTCTATGTTCTAAATGAAAATCTTATTCTTCAAATGACATTTATATATCTTATTTTATCTGTCTTTAATTTTTATTTTTTATTACTAATGACGAACCTGTTGTTTTTAATTATACAATTTGTTATACTTGGTTTCATATTATATTCTTTTAACTAAGTTATTTTATCGTTAATGTTTCATAAATATTGTCGAACGACTTCTTTAACTATTATTATTATTATTATTATTATTATTATTATTATTATTATTATTATTACTATTTACATATTTCAGAAATAGCTCTGCTAAATAAAGGTTATTATTATTATTATTATTATATTCCTGGTGGTCGCGGGCGATATCGTAGGTCTTTCCGGGGTTACTTCTAGCTTTTAGGAGGATATGATTCACCGTGACCTTCGCGAGCTTTAGAGATGCTGATCTGTTGTAATTTTGTCAGCAACGTAGTCTACCAACGCGCGCTCTGCATTCTTGGGTAATGTTTCCATTTTTGTCACAAGTGCATAAAATTACTATTGTGTGTATTAGAACCGGCCCAGCGCCTCTAGAAGCAAGGGTCCTAAGGTACAACACACTTTGGTAAGGTTGAGAAGAGGACAAGAGGGATTAGCTTTGGAATTTTCACCACACTATATATTGCTTGCGTGTTACATCATATTCCCGAGATGTAATTTTAGTCAGGTAAGTGAATCACCTTAAGAGGTGCTAAAACCACGAAACTTTAAGCAAGCACTCTCAGTGCGCAAGTTGTGAAACTTATCGAAATGGCTAACCAAGGGCGTCGTATTGTTATACGATAATGATGCGATATTTACAATTACACACCATACAGTCCGGATTTGGTTTCTTTTGATTATATCTTTCCAGAAAATTAAAGAATTTTGGAAGTTCACCACTTCGCGATGATGAACCGAAAAATGTTATCACGCAGTGATAAATGGATAAATGCATTGGCGCAAAATGAGTATGAGAGATATTTTGATACGCATTGATCGTTGACACGGCTCAACAAAAGTTTCTTTAAATTGAGTGTGGTTAATATTTAAAATCAAATTGAAATTGCCCCGGAATTCTCTTTTCCCAACCGCGTCAAGTATCCGTTATATTCAGCCTGAATCTCTTCAAAACACCACCACTTGAGTTTCAATTTATTGTCGGGAATAAAAAGAAATCACAAAGCGCTAAACCAGGAGAGTAAGGGAGATGCAGGATAACTGTCATCTGGTGTGCTGTCAAAAATCACGTCGAAAAAGCTGTGTGCGGGAACGTTATCATGATGCCACAATTACGGTTTCTTTCAACTAACATTTTGAGGCAATCGTCTCAACATATCGCAGTAAAAGGCAGCATTAGCCGTTTGGTTAGGAGGAACAAATTCAAGGTCGACTATCCGGTTAATGTCTAAAAAAATTATCACCTTGTTTTCGGTTTCACTTTTGACTTGCCGTGCCTTTTTCGGGCGCGAAGACTGAGGACTATTTGGATGGTTGTTGGTGGTCTCGCAACTTTCGTCACCCGTGATGATCCTTGACAGAAATATGGGATCACCTCTTACGTGATTTTGAAGGTTTTCACGAAGATTGACGCGCAAATACTTCTGATCAGGCGTCAAAAGACGCATGTTTCAAATAAAATGCCAACTGTATCAGCAACTTCGTTAATGTTTATTCGAGGATTAGCATGAACAATTTGCCTAATTATGTTAACATTTTTGGGAGTTATGCTGGTGCTTGGCCTTCCAGAATTTTGAAACGAGAATGTCACTCAAAGCATTAAGTTCGTCTCATAGCACATTTTCCGAACTT
>JAHWXV010371431.1:0-19174 GCA_024586415.1 Phrixothrix hirtus | reverse complement strand
ATGTGTTTGCAAGAAAATGGACAACATTTTGAACACCTACTATAGCATGAAGGTTTTTCTTTTTCACTTTTCTTTTCTTTTCTTACGGATAGTTTAATTTGGTATTACAATGTAACTAAATTTTATTAAATATTTGAAAATAACTTAAGATAGGTTAGGGAACTCCCATATCAATCGACGAAGAATTTAATTTTGCATCAGATCCTGAAACAATATACAATGTGTTCTATTTGACAGAATTGAGAAAACTGTGTGTGTATTTGTCTATCTTTAAACATTATTTTTGGACATCCTGTATACAATAAGGCTACGGAATTGAAACAGGAGTATATCTAGAAACCTTCAGTAACAGCTATTTACAGTAAAATTTGTTACATTTCATATTTGTGTATGTGGTGATTTTTTAATGAGAGAACGACACTTGCAGTTTATTTTACAAAATAATTTATATCTTTAAAACCACTAACTGGATAGCACTAGGATTTATAATACGAATAACGAACATTAAAATTTATATCAGAAAGCAAAAATATATAGGGTGTTCTATTTAAAAAAATTGAACTCAACTATGTCACCTTTTTCTAGAACACCATGTATAATGAAAAATAATATTATAAAGTGCCCATTTACCTCCTGAACACTTGATGAAAATTTTAAATCTCTACTTATAATAGCACGCCGACTCACTAATGCCCAACCCTGTATATCACCTTACAATCCTAATACTAATAATAGCAGTATTAATATATGTATACATTATTTTTATTTTAAGATTTCTACAAACTAATAATTTTTACATCATTTTACATTCTAACCCTACAGCGTTACGAATATTATCATTGAAAATTTTTAAAAAATAGTGCTCATAAAAGCAGAAGAATTGTAACAAAGCAACATTTTGATGCGCAGGATCTCCACACTCGACAAATTCATAGATGAATTGCAGAAAATGGTGTTCCAAAGCACTTAAGTTATTTATAGGAGCTAATGATTCTAATAATGACGACGATTCCGAAATGTAAGCAGCGACTTCGGACCGGTTACACGATTCAAATGGATTTATTAAATATCTTTGAATGTACGAGATCAATTGCACACGCTGAAGCACTTTAAGTTCATATTTTATGAACGGTTTCAGTTTAAACAATTCGAAGCATTCTCAGGTGGTTAATTTAATTTCACCTCCATTTGTATAACACCAAAATTACCACAATCAATCACTTTCACGTTTTTTATACCGTTCACTCCCGTATATTAAAATACGTTACCATCCAAGTTAATCGTATAGCCCTCAATTGAAACATTTTCCCAGTTCAGATTTACTTTTGTTATTGTTGTCGAATACTGTTTGCGTATCTTCTCGTCTATGTAAGTTTCGTTCGTAAGAAGTAACCGCCACTCGTTTTTGACATTACAACAATCGATTTGTCGCCACAGTCAACACAACCAAAACGCACTACTGGTTCTAGGTCATAAAACACGCGAAGTCCAACTTCAATGTATTTTCGGTGGGCAGTAGGTTTACTTCCATCGCACATCCTCGTTAATTCGTATCGGTTTGAATTAATTAACCGTTTTGATGCAGCCTTGATGTGCATTTCCATTATTTTGCAGTCAATTATATCAAACTGATTCATCTCGTTATCGGTGGGTTGAAGCAACGATCGTGGACAGTGGTTTTCGGAAATGTTTCTTTCTTTAACTTCTAAACATTCGAACATATTTTGTTGACTTAAGTCTTTCACCTGCACTATCGGTGAATAATCAATTGGATTTGCGTACATTAGTTCTCCCAATTTGTCGATATCTCGTTCCGTATTCATCATTTACATCGAATTTTCAACTTTAACTTCTTGAGTTTTTGCATAATCGTAGCATCCACAGCAGACGACGCCTTCGTTTACGAGCGACCTCAAGGAATTTAGCTTTCGTTTTTGTTTGAAGTTGCCATCTCGTAAAACTTTACTTTGTTTTACAATTTTTAAATTTTTACTGTTGTACGAGCCCATAGACATCTTCATATGCAGTCTAACACTTTTTGAAGCAACACCCCGACCGTTTACTTTGCATCCTACTTTTTTCTCCCACCAACACAATCATTTAACGCCTGCGTATATATAACGAGTCATATATTTTACTATTTTTTAAAATTTAATAATCTTTCCGTGTTTGTAGAATATTTTGAAAGGTTACGTTTCAATTCAATTATTTTTAAATGATAACTAAGAATACTGCCTTTTAAATTATATACTTTTAAAGTTAATTAACGTCTAACTAAAAGTAGAAGGGTTATTGTTTAATTTACATATTATTCATATTGTAACATACTTTATTGTAAATTTTATAAAAGATAACTTTCGAAGCAGCTCTACCTTTTCTCGAAATGATACAGTTAAATATAATTAAGATTTATAACGAAATTTAAATTTGCGAATATTTTTTACAATTTTTTAAAATGCAATAATCTTTCAATGTTTGTAGAATATTTTGATAGGTTACGTTTAATTCGCTTATTATTTAACGAGAACTAAGCATATTATATTTTTTAAATTATACATTTTTGACCGACAATACCTCTGATCGATATCTATCTATCTATCTATTGTTGCCTACTCTAGAATAGATTTAACTGGTGATCTCTTACTGTGGGATTTTACAATATCTGCTTTTAATAATACCTTTTTAAAATATTACATAGTGCAAATATTCAAATAATATCTTTCAAGAAAAAAGCAGTTGAAATAAATTTTTAAAGCATCTAAAGAAGCTTTTACGTTTATTTATTTAGAGGAAGACAATTTAGGTGTCTTTATCTGTAAATCTCCAACATCGTAAGCTAACTAACTTCTTTGGCAATATAATGGTTAATAATTTTAGGGCGTCATTTTCAGTAGAACATACCTTTGAAAGATACATCTGATGTCTATCTTTACTGTAAGGTTCATTTATGCTTGAAACATATGCTTAATTTTCACGGTGATCCTAGTAATTTTAAAATAACTCGCAAGCAATCGATTTAATCTCTCTTAGATTTATTCACCCCAATTTAAAATATTATATATATTTTTATTTAGATATTCACCATCACATATTGTTAAGTCTTCCTTCACGGAGGATTTGACATCCATATTTATTTGTTTATTTAGCCTCCCATTTATTATTTACAACCGCTACATATGCTCGATTTTTCATTTCAGATTTATTTCAAATATCTAAATTATTATTATGTATATATTCACTTTATAATTCTTTTACTTGCAAAATTAATTTTTAAATTTATATATCAATCTAATCTAAATTCAAAACGTATAAATTATTTAAATAGATGCAGCTGTATATCAGCTATCGGAAAATTCACCTCGCTAAAATAATAATTGTTTACATATATACCAAGCTTCGCAGTTACATGGGCCATTATTCACATGAGTTATTAAAATAACAGGATCATTAAAAGCGAGCATAATTGATTTTAATCGTAACTTTAAATTTGAAAACTTCTATCAATTAATAAATATGCTCAATTTCGCGGTTCAGATTTATTTCAAATATGCAAATTGTTATACATATTCACTTTACAATTTATTTTAGTGCCAAAATCAATTTTTAAATGTATATGGCAATCTAATTTTAAATTCAAGCGTTTACGTTATTATTATTTAAATAGCCGCAGGTATATAACCAGTATCGGTAAATTCACTTCGTTAACATTAAATAATAATTGTTTACATATATATTAAGCATCACAGTTACACGGGTTATTATTTACATAAGTTATAATGCGTTAATTAAAAGCTAGCATAATCCATTTCAATCGGAACTTTAAATTCCAAACCTTCTGGCAGATAATCATTTAAAGGATACATTTTATCTAATTTTAAATTTATGTGACATGGGTAAGACGTGCACTATCAGATTTATAGATTAATACGCAATTCTTAAATTTATACAACCATCTAATTTTAAATTTATACTTTTCAAGTTCTCGATTTATGATTTCATAAATATGCTTAATTGTTATTATACTTCAAATTTCTAGATTATTATTATACAATTCATTAATTTATGTATCTATCTAACTTTAAATTTATACGACATCTGTAAGACGCGTACTGCCAGATTTCTTTTTAATTTATGTGACATCTGTAGACATACACCGCCCTAAAACACATTAACCTTAACTTTTGTATTGTATTTGTATTGCGCATAAATTAACTTACCCTTTACATTCCATTTATAACGTCTGAATTTTACCATCCACAAATTTCTTCGACTGGAAACTAGTAGGCTTCTATGACAATTTCATCTTCTGGAGACTGATAGGCTTCTGTGACAATTTCATCGTCTAGAAACTGTGGGGTTTCTGTGACAATTTTAAAGTTGTCACAGAAACCCCCCTTAATATCTACTAACAAGATGTTTCTGCAAACTGCTCATATCGTTTTTATACTGTTCACATCCACTTATGCTTCATAGTATCGCCCTCGTAAAATTTGACGTCGGTCAGGCATTGAAGAAATGTATTTTTTTTATATTTCTCCATAAGCCAAACGCTTTCGGTAATGCTGATAGGGTTACAGGGAAGGAGTTAACACTATGGATTAATCTTTAAGTATCTAGTTTGAGCATTAGGATCTTAGACTCTCTCCTTACTAAATCTGGCTTTAAATAGATTTTTCGTAAAATATGGTTTAAGTTCAATTAGAAATCGAAAGCTTGACCATTGGGAATTGCAACCAGAAATCTTCCCCCAAAGTCAGCACATATTCGGTAAATTTCTTTATACATAGTGCTCCCAATATTTGTGTCTTAAAATGATACGGGCTAAAACATGTTTGTACCACAGTATGCGTTTACCATTTCAGATAATGGTTTTTTATTATATGACAGAAGTTACAGTAATTAATTTTTTTTTGGGATGGGTACTACAGGTAGACACTATTTAGCACCATTATCGATAGAAAATGAATCGATATCTTTTTAGCATCTTACCGTTTTTCTGTCATTCGCATAACATGTCAGTTGTTTTGTTTTTATTTGATAATTGCATGAAGCTAATAATATAAAATTCTTGGGCCTGTTGGAAACTTGATGAACTTATGTGTAAGAAATGTGTTAGTGCTCAAGAAATATAGTAAATCGAAATAAAAGATTTCTTTAATAGAGAATAACAGTAGCTGTAACTTAATGAACAGTAACTTTGTACAATTATAATGCAGATTTTTGTAATCAATATTTACAAGAATACCAAATGTAAGTTGTAATGAATTACCTAACATGAATGATAACTTAAATGTACTTAATTTAAAAATACAAAACAGTAAATGTACTTGAGTTGAGGAAAGAGTGCCGGTTAATGTCTAGATAAATAGTAACCAAATAAATTTGAATGGAAAATCGTATAATTAAGATAAATAATTAGAAATTTATTTGGTACCGGATAAAGGCTCTTCAAATATTAAAAAAAAACTGGCTAAATGAATTTATAATTAAACGTAACACAAATCTTTTAAGTACTGGATTTTTCGCAATTTCTTATTGATTAATAATTTTTAAATGCTTTTTAAAACGCAACCAAAATATTTAAGATTGTCTTGCAAAATTTTACAAATGAATACGATTTTTAAAATACAGAATATAAATGTATCATAAAGCATAATTTAGACACTAAATAAATTAGATTATTAAAAAAGGTAGCATTATTTTATTGTAACAAAAAAATATTATTGACTTTAAAGTATAACTAATTAAATTTCCAAATAAAATATCATACATTACAATATTTACACTATTGATAATAGATTTGAGGTTAAGTTCGTGATAAAAATAATAAGCTTATTTTAGGCAAAATCTTGTGGGGATAATAATTTATTATTTATTGAAAAACGTTTAGGTTGAATTAATTAGAAATAAATTGTTAGCAGTAAACATTTATATCATATATTAATTTGCATAATAAAGTTCCAAAAAGCTATTAATGTACACGCACAAAACGGCGTAAGTTGAAGGTAAAAAGAGCTTTTCTATACCATAAATTCTCTGTAAGATAGGCACTTGATTTCTTACATTCAGATGCATTGCGTAAATAATACGACAATGAATGATCTCAAATGATAAACGGCGTTTTATATTTTCTGCGTAGAGAAAAATGTAGGTGAGTAATTTAGATGAGGGATCGTTGAAACTATCGTTCGCGAAATAAATATAAATTAACCGTGTTTTAAACATTGGTTTTTACCATGTAGAAAAGTTATTTAAATATTCACTTTTTATTTAAATCTCTAAACTATTTATGACCTTAAATTACCTTAAAAATTTAACTTCGTGTGTAGAATATTAATTTACGTGTTTAATGAATTAGTTTTTAATTAATGAGAATTTAAAGTTAAATTTATGGTATGCAAAAGAGGAGTCATGTATTGTCTCACACCAGATTTTTAACAGGTGTTGTTATTTTCATTTGATGTTCCTGTATTGTTTACAATATTATTAACTTTTCTCTTATTCGATAATTTTACAATTTTTATTTAGGCTATGCATTCTAAATTTGATAATTACTGTGTGGTTAAAATAGATTTAACACCACTATTAAATCTTTGTTGTAATGTTTAAATTACTACTGGTATTTAGTCTTACGGTTCTAGTGTGATTAGATATTTACGTAGATTATTTTAATTAAAATAATTAAACAAACTACTATTTCATTCTTGTACTGATTGAAACGGAAATTGACAATATTTCAAATCAAGGAGTAACGAATTACAGAAATTGTGTAGGAAGCAAATATAAACTTGCAAATATTGAATAAATTAATTTAGAAATACTATTTGTACTACATTTTAATTTAATAAATTGTATCATTAAATAATATTATTACATTCAATGCTTTGAAATTGTATTTTAAATTTCATCTAAATATTATTATTATTATTCTACATTTTTTCACAGAATTTTCATTTTTCTAAATCGAATATCTGTATTCCTATAGAATTCGATATATTGGAAATGTTACTTTTTTGTCCTTGGTTTGCAATAAAATAGATGTCAACAAATGAAGTTTGATAATAACGAGTTTATCTAACAAACATGGTCCTCACAAACATGTTTTTGTTTGATTTCTTATAATTCCCCTATGTTTTCAATATATTCGTCATATATTATACTGCACAAATTGTAAAATGTTCAAGTTACCTCTACAACTTTTCAACCAATTAAAACGCTCATCAAGCACGTAAAAGATTAGTGATAGACCTAAATACAATGTAAATACAATAATTGATGATCTTCATTATATTATATAAAAATATTAAAAGAAGGGAGATTATAATTTTAAATTATCTCTAGTTAAGTACTTATGGGATTCCGAAAAATTGAATAAAAGATGATCACAAAATAAATTAAAACTTTTTGTCAGCAGATACCTTTTATGTTCCTATTAGTTTCTCTATCTTCACTTAAAATACTTTTAAAATACTATTTTTCAAATAAAGATATTTTAAATTCATGACCACATTAAAAAGAAATATGTAAGATACCTGCTATTTTACAAAAGTGAATTGAATTCAATAAATTTAAGAATTGATTTAAAGAACTACTATATTAGTTCTTGTATAAATTACTATGAATTTTATTTTCAATTATCTAATACAGAGAGATAAAGTTAGTGAAAGAAATATAAATACACTCATATTTTCTCGTGGATTTAGAATCATATATATATATATCAAAAATCAAATGGCGTTCCTGTAAGGATGTCCTGATTCGATTATACATTTATCTAATCCTTTTAAAACCAAACTGTGGATAGTTTTAATTAAGTTCTAAATCATAAGGGACTTTTCACTACACACGATGTGAAATTGCATCGCTAAAATTAAATGAATTATTTCTGTTAACTGTATCAATCTCTATTACTTTTAAAGCTTAGGGTAATAAGTATGCACCATCTGGTATATATTTTTAATAGGAAATAATTTGGTTGTGCCTTTGAAAAAATTTAATCCAGTTTTAAAATTTTATGTAAAATTGGCGGAAAAAAAATAAGGATTCAAGTAAATCATTTTAATAAGTCAGGATTAAGGAATAATATATAACAGATAAATGCAAACCTTGAGTTAAAAACCTTTAATAATTTTTGTTTTACTAGACAACATAATACATTAAGGGAGCTAAGGATATGGACTGGGCAGCCCATAGTTGTTAAATATTGCCCTAGTAGCACAGGATGTGTCAAAATTATATAGTTTATCGATATCGATACCACCCAGAAATGAAACGGTGATTCGGTATAGAAACCATACAGTCACCTCACATCAGTTCTATATAGAAACGACATCGAACCTATGTGAGGAAACCGAGTCGTTTCGATATAGCAAATCTGTTGTCGAGACAACCCCTAGCATCAGTACCATCTCTTAATAATCGTCACATTAAATTGAAAATTCTAATAAGTAGAATTATTATCAGCTTGTTTTATGCCGATTATCCTATCTAGAAGCCGCATGGTATATTCGATGTAAAAATTCTACGGATATAAATAATACATCTTCATTTTTTCTATATTAATAAATGAAAAAGCTATTTATTAAAACTTGTTTAGTTTCGTAATCATATAATTATAATTGTAAAAATTAAGTAACTAAATACGTTAGAATTAAAACTATGCTTCTATTAATGTTGACTGTTGTATTTATTTATTATATTTGTATTTATATATTTATTATATTCAACATTAATAGAACCATATGGTTTTAATTCGAATTTAATTAATTGTTTATACAATTCTAGCTTCTGATGATGTGATCTTTATATTATCACCAAACTAGTCAAGCTTTAATAAATTAAAATAAAATCTTAATAGGCATTACTCCCCTATGATTATAATTACGTTTTGGAAATGCGTTATTAATGTTCTTTAGGTATCTATGTTTTTTGACCCTTTCACTTTTATTATTGACTAACAAATTTTTACTACAAAAATAAAATTTAAAATAAATCCAGAACGTAAATAAATTGATATCGTACCTTATTAAAAAAGATCGTACACTTGCACAACAATATAAAGAAAATATTTAAAAAAATTTTATCAATTTTAACTTTGCATATTTAACGAGCTAACGGAACACGTATCACACGAACTACTAGAAGTTATATTTAAAAATATATACTTGCAAATTATGTAAACTGAGCTAACCATTCCTAATATTGTTTTTATAAACTTTTAGTATTTCCGAAGAAAGTATAAGGATTTACCTCCCGATAAATTTAAAAGAATAATCTTTCTATTGTACCCCTCTGTTGAAGTCTCAAACAAATTCAAAGAAATGAAAATATGCAACTTTGGAAGCGGATATAATAATATATATTATCTTAGGTGTATTGTTTTAAATAAATATTTTATTTCCCAAGTTTACGTTTAAATTTCCTACTTATAAAGTGAATATTAAACCTGCATGTGTCCAGACACAAAACTATAATTTACCCCTTGCCGATAAAAACTAATTTTATTTGTAAATAACAGAAAAATGTGTACTATGTAATTTAATTGAATGCACTAGGTACTATTTGTGAAGAAAGATTATATAATTATAATTTGCACATGTGTAAATACGCGTTTAAGATAATGGCGATATTGAATTTTTAAGTACTTTATTTGTTATTTTTATCGTTTTATGCGCAATCTGTCTAGTGGTTTATGCTACATTGGATCAATGCAGATACTATACAGTATTTCCGACAATCGTAACACGTTGTAAAATTTTATAGATATTGTATAGTAATTTCGATACTAAAACCAGTGTTATTATACAACATAGGTTCTACACAAAAACTATGTCGCTCAATCAGTCCTGTATAGACAATATAATTTCGATATCGTAACCATATAGATTACCAATATAGGTTTTTACTTAGACGAACGATGTCAATTATAAAGCGTTTCTATATGAGACCAATATTTGTGCTATTAGGGTGCAATTAAAATTTTTTTGAATAATTCTGTAGGGACCAATGGAATAATATAAAGTTATAAACAATAGTTTAATCCGCATTTTTTTAATTGCGGAAGCCTAATATTGAAAAACCGATAATCTTTTGAATATTACGCTTATGTAATTAATTTAAAAAAATGGGGACAAAATTATTATTTATGAATGCATACAATTCCACTGGTTCATACAGAATTCTTTTTAAAAAAAAATTGCTACAACTGTTAAAAACTAATAATTTTTGATTATTTAATTAGCCCCCTTAATGCCGGTCTTTGTTAGTACATGCTAGACATTAAGATATAATTAGCTTTATCCTATGAAATCACCATAAAACTTGAGTTAAAATTCCCTGGTTCATATTACCTCTGTTCACAAGAAAAGCTTCGAAATAGTGGAAAACTTCATAAAGTCAGTGACCTCAGGTTCTAAATAGAGGACGCTTCATATTGGAATGGTGGTCCAATGTTAGTTATTTATGTACGACTAGTGGGACTTCAATTAAAGTTAATGCCATTGGTCATTTTACCTGACAGTTTACTCTAAAAAGGTTGCAGTTGTTTATCCAGGTGCTTAAACGAAAGGTAAAATTTTGGCTCATTTATCTTCAGTTAGAATTTTCATCAGCTTACCTTGATTATCATAAAGGCGAGATCTGCGCAGAATTACGTTAAGATAGAATTGTACTTGAATTTTAAAATTTTCTTTTTGTAGTGATATAAATAATTACGTATTCTGTGACGACATATTGAGTTATGATGGTACAGACGGTTGGTTTGGGTAGTTTTCTCAGTGATTATGGGTCCAGTGTTAAGCTAAAGAATAGAAGGATATTGTACTTTTGAATGCAGTAGTAGTTGGGAGAGATTTCTAGGTTCCGATCTCTGACAATAGTTCAATTTTATTTGTAATTGCTTTTATCCTGAGACCTTACGACTTACTCTGTATATTTATTTTATTTGTACATGTTAAGCTTATTTCTTCGTCATACTGTGTACGCTTATTTTACAATTGTATTACATTTACTACTTGACAATGATACTTTTGTCTAATAAGTATTTATAGTAATTTTTACCTAATTCAGAAATTATTGTAGGTATTAATTGGTTTATTTGATTAATATGAAATGTTATGACAACTATGTACAACCTATCAATTTCTAAACCCTAACTTTTTATTAACCTAGCTTAGGTTAATTGTATTTACAATGCGAAATGGGCATACAATATTAAATTCTGTTATTTATATAGACTTATTTCGACTTTAGCAAAACAGGATTATAGAAAACTACTACGATATTCGTATTGACAAAACTTTGAAATTGTAATAATTTTTATGACAATAAACATATCTAAACAGCGATTTACGTAAGTGCATACAGTGGGTCAATAAAGTATTTGAACACCTTGAATTTGGTCCTAAAAGGGATGTTTGAAATGAAATTCAAAAACTTCATTATATACAATTTATAATAATACTATTTTTAGAAACATTCAGTATAATTAATACCCAATATTAAAGAAACTAATCAAAATATTAAATAAAAACGAAAAATCTCAGCTATTCTGTAAGATGCTAGCTTGTAAATTTCATACAGTAAGTCCCATTTTATTTCAATTTAATATAGGAACCACTAGGTAGTTTTGGGCAGTTTACTGAATAAATAGAACAACATTAAATCACAATTTGGTGAGAAATGTCCCTTAGACGAAAGAACTTATTGTGAGTGATAGAGAAAAGATGATTTTATTATTTAAATAAGGCAAAAGTTAATATCAGATTGCAAAAGAAGTTGGAAAACCACACACCATGATTCAGCACATAATTAAAAAATTAAGAAGTCAATACCACAGAAAGTAGACCGCTACCAGGTCGTCCAAAAACATTATACGCTCTGGATACACGGCAAATTTTAAAAGAAGAGTGTCAAAATCCTCGAATTAGCCCAAATATGCTTGCTATAGATATGGCTTTAACATCAGATAAAATAATAAATGTCGAAACCATCAAAAATTTTTGTGAAATAACAATTTTCATGGAAAAATGACAAGATAAAAGCCTCCATGTTTTACATTGGGAATTGAATTTTCCTTTTTTAATTCAGTGTTAAGTTTTCGCCATACCATTTTTTTCTCACATGATCTGAAATTCCTGCATTTACTGCAATTGAAAAACAATACATGTTTCCAGAAATTCATGTCCTTCCTGTGATATTTTTGTGCGAATTTTATTCTTTTAAGCCGATTGCTTTCACTAATGCAATATTTTTCTCTCATTGTTCTTCCGTGAAAATTGTTATTTCGCAAAAAATCTTTGATGGTTTCGGTATTTACTACTTTATCTGATATTAAAGCCATATCTACAGCAAGCATATGTGGGCCAATTCGACGATTTTGACACGCTTCTTTTAAAATTGACCACACCACGAGTGTGGTTTTTCAACTTCTTTTGCAATTTGATGTAAACTTTTGCCTTGTTTAAATAATAAAATCATCTTTTCTCTATCACTCTACACTAAGTTCTTTCATCTAAAATTGTGATTTAATGGTTTTCTATTTATTAGGTAAACTACCAAAACTACCCAGTAGTTCCTATATTAAATTGAAATAAAATGGGACGTACTGTATAGAATTTATAAGCGATTATCTTACAGAATAGCTGAGGTGTTCAAATACTTTGTTGACACGAATTTTTCGTTTTTATTTAATATTTTTATTAATTTCTTTAATATTGAGTATTAATTAAACTTAATGTTCCTAAAAATAGTATTATAATAAATTCTATAGTATGAAGTTTTTGAATTTCATTTCACACATCCCTTTTAGTGTTAAATGTAAGGTGTTCAAATACTTTATTGACCCACTGTATGTATATTTTGAAATTTATATTAATATGAAATAAATTTTTATTACCTAGATAATTATTATTTCAATCTGTCTTTCTATAAACTCAACGCATTTTTAACTTATTTTCGCTAATTAATAAGATTAAGCTTAAGCTGTGGTCTACGTGACGTTTTGCATGCGGCGTATTGGATTTTTAGAATTACGATAAGGCACATCTGCCTGTCTGGCTTGTTAATCCATAAAGCTTATTCTTGGAATTATATATTTTACAACGGTTTTTACTATTAATTAACATAATTGTTTTAACAATTTCTAAATGAATATTTTTTTTATTTAACTTTTCCCTAGCTTATATGTCTAATTAATTTAATTCTACATTTTTGTAATAGATTACGTTATGAACATTTATATTTTTATTATACAGGTGCATAAATATTTATATTGCTGAACAAATTGTTTTTAATTCAATAACACGAAAAGTGTTTGTCGCGGTTACTATTTTAACTAAATGTTGCACTTAACGTGGTCGCGCTATCATAATTTATTTCAGAAATCGATTCGAACATCACCAAATAATTGACAAAATCTGGAATTGGCTTCAAAAGTTGTGGGTACGTTACAAAATAAATGTAAGGTAAAGGTTTGTTTTGAAAACAAAGCGATGTATATCAAAGGTTTTTAAATTGTCCTATCGAAAAAAATGTTAGACTTAAAGGGCCATAACATGCTCTATTTTATCTCATTAATATTAAACGGCATACATTCTGAAACAACACTGGAACAAATAAGGCTAATGTAGTGACACCAAAAGTATTTCTTGTTATTAAAAATAAATCTGTCAATATTTAATTAATTATTAAATCTAAATTAGAAATAATTAACGTCCTGTGTCTTGGAATAGAAACGATTTTGCACATATGTTCTTTAAACAGTTTTTTATCCAAAGAATCCGCCCTTCAAATTATTCGCAATATTAAAGAATCATTCCCTCTACAGTGTGTCCTAACGGTTACCTTAAGCATGGCGATTTTTGAAACGATGATAGATATATTGTCGGTTAAATCAAAAATAGTATTGAGCATCTTGAGGATAACTAAGAATAGCTTTGAAAGTTTTAAAATTTGTATTTCTTTGTCAGTATCTAACTTTTTATTTTTAGAGATACATCAAAAATTCGTTGACATTATTGAGACACTTTTTGGAATACGAATTCGTATCGCAAAGTATCATCTTAGGTACGCCGAAGAGAAGGAAAACAGCATTTCCTATGCATTTAACAATATTAGGAGCGGTGGACAATAGGACATATTTCAGAAACCAGTCGCTCACTACCAACAAATAAGTGTATCCTCGCTTGGGTCGTGGAAAGGGGTCCACAGGCTCTGTTGCAATAACCTGCCAAGGATAGGCAGCCTGTGTTCTTTTCCCATAAGACCCATGCGTGTCAGATTGGTAACATTCTGGTCCCCGCACAACTTGCATTTCCTCACATACCCCAAAACAACCTGGCGAAAGCCTAGCCAAAAATAGTAATCTCGAATACGCGCAAGTCTCGGTGGTAATGATTCACCTTTATCACTTCCGCGATCTAAAATCGTGGTACCAATCCTTTCCAAAGAACAAGGTTAGCAGGAAGGACACTCTTAGAAGGAAGATAGCGGAACACAAACTGACCCTTGACTTTCCAGTTCGTACACTTACTAAGATCTGCCAAAATATTTTCCCGAAAGAAAACGTAACTGGTGTTCACAACGAGGAGCCACCTCGACCACCATAATCTCGTTAGAAGGGTAGGTACGTGATAGCGCATCAGGCACTACATGTCTGGCTACCTTTCGATGTATAAGATTGATATTGTGTTGACATAAACGTACACACCAGCGCTCAACATTTCCTGAAGGATTTTTAATATTGTTGAGCCCCAGTAAGGAATAGTGGTCGGCAAAGACATTGAACTTACCCTCTTCTATAAATGATCGAAGATTTTTCGATGCAGGAAGTTACTGCGGAACTCCCTGTCTGTATCTGAGTAGTTTCGTTCGGTTTTATTCAACTCTCTACTGGCATTGGCAATAGCTCTTCCTTCTCCGTCAATTTCTTGTGATAGAACCCTACCAACATCGGTGTTCGAATCATCATATTGTACGGTGAACGGATAGTTAAAATTTGGTTGACAAAATATCATCGGTGCCGATATGAAAGTCTCCTTGATGGCCAGGAAAGTTGATCCTGCTTCCGGGTGCCACGTAACGTACTGATTTTTATTTTCCCCAATAATAAGACTACTAATAGCTGAAATTAAAGTGGAAAATCTTTTATAAAGCTACGATACCATGAACAGTGCCTTATGAACGTGTTCATTTCCGTAAAGATATATGGCCTGGGGAAATTAATCATGGTTGCCACTTTATCTGGGTCGCTATAGAGCCCATCTCATCAGCCCTTACAACATAAAACCTAAATACTTTAAGGAGGCCTTAAAAAATTCAAATTTTTCGAGGTTAATGATGAGATTTGGTTGCCCAAGGTATCTTTGGCCTCACTCAGGATCTCGATGTGCTCAATAAAAGTTTCACTAATGATAATAATGTTATAAAATTACGCAAAGACCCTTGATTCGTACTTGGACCCAAATAACGCATCAACCAGCCGCTGTTAAGTTTGTACAGAATTACATAGGCCAAAGGGCGTGACACAAAAATGGAATAGCCCTCTCCTAATCACGATGAAGGCTGTTTTCTCCTTACTAGAATTATCCAGAAGGATCTGCCAAATGGCATGTCTCAAATCGATACTGGTGATGAATTTAGCCCCGCTAAGGAGATTGAGAGTTCTGTCTACTCTGATCAAGTGGTAACTATCGTGTTTAGTGACCTCGTTAAGTTTCCCGCCATCGAAGCAGAAGCGGTAATTACCGTTACGCTTTTTGACAAGTAGGTCTGGACTACTCCATGGTGAGTGAGAATCCTCAATAATCCCAAGTCTAATCATCTCATTAAGTCCCTTGTTGAGCTTACTTAGCATAAACAGTGACATTTAGTACTGTCACTTTTTGATAGACTGTACGTCGCCGGTATCGTATGGATGCACATGGAGATCTTAGAAGTCTTACCTAAACGAATCTCACTGGAGATTTCTCGAAAGGAATCAACCACCTTATCTGAGACCTGGGTTCCATGGACGAAAGTACTTCCAGTTCACATGTCAAAACAAAAACTCTTAACTTCATATTTAGAAGTGCCAAAATGACAGCGCCGATGGGTAATAGGCTTCAAATCTACCATGAGCCGCTAGATATATCAAGTTGTAGCCGAACCTTCTTAATAAGATCGTATCCAAATAAAAAGGCATGTGGTATGTTAACGACCACTCGAGCGCTAATATAGTTGGTGACACCTCTCAATTAGAGGATCAGGTCCACGACGTCTTCGACAGAGTGCCTGGAACCGTCAGTGATCATGATAGTATCACACCCTAGAGGAGTAGGAATCACCTCCAATTTTTTAGTATTAGGGGGAGGCCTTCCCGACCAACTAAATAAACATTAGCTCCCGTATCCAAGAGACCAAAGAATTATACCTTAAGATAAAGCCAGTTATCCGCGTAATATCCAGCCACTTGAGCCTCGTTCCCTGTTGATTCTAAAGAATGCAAAGATAATCTGTAACCACCTCTGACAGTCAATAGGATCGTAACTGGGATGAGAGTTGGACACAGCTCCAATAGAATTTACGCAAGAAATAGAGGAACAAGGTTTATCTTCGTCTCTGGCCCCTTTTCCGAATACGAAAAACATTGAAAAGCCAGTACTCCTTCCTTATTACACCGGTAACAGACCTGGTTCTGCTGGGAGCTAAATAACTACCAAAAGATTTATTTGAGTTAGTTTATGGGAAGCAACTTGTTTGGCAGATCCAGCACCGTAAGCGATTCCTTTCACTGCAACTTGCTATTGGTTTGCCTGTATTTTTTTCCACCATTAATAACACTCCAAACTTGCTTTCTGGAAGAAACACGGTTTTGAGATGCGTGGGCTTACTTCAGCTTTTTACACGCTGACTCCAAATCTCAAACATACTTAATCTCGTCTAAAGTTAGGTAGTGTAGAAATTCTGGCCATAATCCCTTTTTAATATACTTAATTTTTGTAGGCTTGGCAGGTGGTTCAGTGAGCCTCCTTCACAAGTTTTCCAGAGTGGTAACATATAAGAATGCAGGTTCCAAATGACTGTGGCATTTATGACGTATATGTTCCCAAATTACGTCATCGAAATATGCAGGAAGAAATATTTCTTCAACCTGGATGTCACGCATTGCCAGTCCTGCACCAACTTCTTAACCTGTCGATATCAATAGACCGAGCTACCTTGAAAAAGTTTTGCTGCTACATTGAACATACTGTCATGAGTAATCCCTTGCGCCCTAGCATTTTTCTTCGACCTCTTCAAGAAAAGAGAATACCTTAGGCAGTGTTTCATCAAAATGAGTGTTAGGTGTATAAACAGCCACTGGTTTGACCAAAGTCGATTGGCCAAGTGTCATCTGTAGCGCGATCCTTCTTGCCGGTAACATCACATTAAAAGGCTCCACGGGGGAAGCTTCAAGACCCTTTCGAATAGATCGCCTTCTAAGTGTAAAACTAAGGCATAACTTATTTTTAATTTTTTCGACGGTCGCCAATTCTTCTTCAGTTTCAAGAGCTTTAATTCTTTGAATGCGTAAATTTAAATGACGGCTAATTTGCCTAGCCTAAGCAGAAGCTCGAGTGAAAATCGAATTGGACGCTGAACCTTCAAATTCAGAAACAAGCTCTCCAATCAACTCTAGAGAGGTTTTGATTTCTTCAATTTCCATTTTAAAGTCATAGTTATGGTCACATAAGTTTAATTTATCAGTATTAGCCTGTATTTCTTTGTTGAGTAACTACTGGAGGATATTTATCTTATCGTTAGCGTTACGGCCTGAAACAATTTTACGGATACATATACAACTCACAATTTAATTCAGGTAGTAACAGATAACGTGCCTTAAGAGATGGATCTATCGGAACCTGGGATACTCAGAGATATCTGAATTTGTGCTCCACGTTGTTAGCGCTACTGTAACGTAAAATATGTCAGTGTATGAACCATGCTGCTCAGTTTACTCCTCGGTAGAAAATTGGCGGGTCCTGAATTTGGAAATTAGCATGGATTCAAGAAAACTATTCAGCTCTGTTTTATTGTAATTTGCTTTAATTGCATAAACAAGAAAAACTGTAGAAAATTTAATTGCAAATAATTAAAGATGTTCTATATTTCAATAAATTAACAAATTAATACATTAGGCGCCACTGCCTTTATTTGCATGAAATGTAGTGGAAGGCAGAAACCACTGCGATTAAATTGAATTTGATAAACTTGGAACAATCGTGATTTAAGCAAATCAAGGCCTTGAAATGTTTAAACTACCGGATACTGTAAATAGTTTGAGTAACATGAAACAAGTGCTATAAAATTTTGCAGAATTAAATTTAAAAATTGTTAAAAAGTATTTTAATTGCCGAGCAAAGTTGATTAATTCTTGAAACATAACATATCGGTCCTAATAGTGCATACCCTGGAGCAGCGAGGCGCTAAGAGCCTCAGCGATAGCAATAGAATTTCTACTTCGTAAACTTGGCATACAAAATAAAGAGGAACTCAGCAATTTTCTGTAACAGTTTCCAACACGTTTAAAATTGTATATAATTGTTGGTGATTGTTTCGCAATGATCCTCAAAGAATATATAATTCCAGCAACGGTACTAGTAAATGAAATCCGGATTTATTAATTAATAAGGGCTGAGCAGATAACAAATAAAAATTATCTGACCCTGGAGTTTTTCCGGAAAAATTTTGCATGAACCTTCAGAAAGAAATATAAAACCAAAACTCACCCTTAGGGAATTATAAGCGATCCAAAAAAAATATTAAGCACTACAATAATTACAAAAATCTTTATAACGAAGTTATAATAAATTGAGGATCTAACCAGTTTGAATAAAATTCACTAATCAAAATTTGCAGAAAGATAGATGTTATTAAAACGCATTTAAAATACACGCGTTCGCTGAAAGCGCAGATTTGTCGAATCGATTGTGGGTAGACAAGCTAAAGAGGGACGTTTTTAGAAATATCTCACTAGATACCATCACTAGAAAAATTTAGAGTATTGCTAGAAATTAAATTACAACAGAACTACTTTTATCCATTAAAATATTATACAATTATAAAACCACTTTATCAAACTTTTATAGGATTATATTTTAATGTAATATTTTTCAGTATTTTCGTAAATATTAATTACTAAAGATAACAAAAAATG
>JAHWXV010371425.1:0-12002 GCA_024586415.1 Phrixothrix hirtus | reverse complement strand
GGGGGGGGGGGGGGATTGCGGCAGGGAGCAGGATTTGTTGGGGCTGTAGGTGCTGGATTTAAGTGTTTGGAGGGACGCGCAGTGCATCCGTGCGAGAAAGCAATATGCTCTCCACCATAGTTGCTGCACTTAGGAGGGGCTGCCAACGTGCACTCAGAGGTCGAGTGATCTCCGCTGCACAAGCCGCAGGTGGGAGGGCGTTTAGGACAGGATCTAGTGGGGTGGTCAAATTTGAGGCATTTTCCGCACTGGACAGGTTGGGCCTTAGGAGAATGAGAATGTCCTATTCGGTACAGGTGGTTGAACATAACCAGTTCACGGGAAAGGAGGTGGTCTAATGATTCGTGGGACGTAGTGGTGATTCCCATTAGCCGGGTGAAATGATTCTCCAGACGTTATTTCAGGTGAATTGGAGGGCGGAGAGATGAGACTTCACCTCATCGGTGGTGATCTACATCTCGAGGGCCCTCAGGACGCAGGAGAACTGGTTCCTGGGAGGTTGGCGGACGGTACTGCTGGGAAGTAGGCCGCAGGTAATTTTGCAGGGATTCGAAAGAAGGTTATTTTGACGAGGGAGTTCAATTTGGGCCTCTAGGTCTACGGTATAAACTCGAGCATAGCCCTCTGAAAATACAATTAGGTTTGTGGCGAGGATGTTGACCTCGGAAAGGAGTTTAAAGAGAGATTTGTTAGTAGTGTTATGGGGTAAATTAGAGATTGTATATGTCTTGACGATGGAGGCAGAGGAGTTGGTGGTGGCTGACTTGTTGGCTTTGCTGGATTTATCTGAATTATTTGATCGGGTGGAGGCGTCGGAGTTTAGGCGTCGGCGACAGCTCACGGTAGAGTGGATGCCTGAGGGGCCTGGAGTGTTGGCGACGTCATTGTCTGAGTCAAGAGGTGGGTGATCTTGGGAGCGGTAGGGTTTATTTGGGTCGGCGGAGCAGATGGAGGGACCGGAGTCGTGATCGACCTTGTCGGTCTTAGACTTCGAGCGAGTCATCGGAGCCGATATGGTTGGAGGTTAGGAGGGATTAAACAATTTGCTTTTTTAATAAGACACTAGTGGAGAGAGCAAGGCGTCGAGCTCTGTCCGCCGCGGTGCGGCGTTGCGGCGCGGCGCGAGGTGAGATAGGCATGCACTTATTTACGAATAGACGCTAGCAACACAGGTGAGTAACCGAAACTATGCACGGTCAGAAGCGGTGGAGTCGTAGTACAACATGAGGTTCACTATCACACAAGAAGGCTAGGTACGCAGACTGCCGAAAGAACGACTCCATTGCTCGAGACGTCCTAACCACAGCAGAGCACGAAAAAAGATGTTCTTCTTACGACTACCTTCTTCTTATATACCCATTTTCTGCCAAGCTCAATTTTTGACATTACCAGAAAATTATCCGTCCCACTTTCAGAACCCATCATCCCTCGTGTGTCGTTTACCAATTTACGTAACCTCTCATCATAAACGATTAGATAAATCATGCTCTTAGACACTCCTCTATGCCATGCATACAAATGGATATTCTTATGTATAAACCACGTATTCAATACAAACAATGCCCTTTTCTAAGCATAGCCCAGCTAACGCTTCCCCATTCTCATTCGTTCCGGGATCGCCGTAGGCGCCAATTACACGATCAGTGTTTTCTCTTCTTACTCCCACCCATCCATTCAGGTCACCCAGTAAAATCACTCTATAATTCACGCGACATGCATTAAGTACCCCCTTATAACTTTATCCAAAGGGTTTCACGATTCATCTTGGTTACCACCATTCACCGTAGTATAACACGCTACAACCACTACTTTCTTGATGCCTATCTTCATTCGAACACAGAGTAGCCTCGGAGATCCCAATTCATACTCCATTACATGTGCTTTAGCAAATTCGCGCAAAATCAATCCCACTCCCTCTGAACTATGCATCCAACTCTCTACTCTAGGCCAGAAACCTAGACTTCCATCATCCATCTCTATCACTTCATCCCTTTTCACTTAGTTTCACTCACACATGGCACATCTAACATTCTCTCTCTCTCATTTCACTCAAAATCTCATGTTCCTTTGCATACGCCTCTCTTATGTTCCACGTTCCCGCTTTCTATTCCATTTTCTCGTGCTTATTCCAAGGTGGGCCAATCTTGTTCAATCTCAGCCGCCCACCATTGCTTTGATTGTCCGAGGCTTTTCTTGAGTTCTTTTTAGCAATCTTATTAAAGGTAGATCTGGTTGCTAGCCTAGATCGTACCATATGTTGATATAGCATTCCCTACTTACGGAATAGACACCATACCGATCAGTGTTGACGTATTTAGCCTACGTGCTACAAGCGCAGCCACAGTCCCAGAATTACGCCAGGCATACCTAACGCTATTCTTTACAGATTAAGCTCCCTATCATGAACGAGTTACCCTGCAAGCCAGCACGTAGTTGCCCGCGCCGCGACTACTAGGACGTATACGTAATTCACTGACACACTTGTGCACTTAAATATTAGATATTTTATTTGAATTGATTTGTTTTAGAGGAGACTGTGATATTTTCAGAATTCCATTTCTTAGGTTCAAAATATTATTATATTTATGCATGAATTCGGCGACAATTCAGATATCGGCTGGCAGAGCTTAGTTTTCTGTAACAGTCTAACTTTAATATGATATTGACGACCCGGACTACTGCCGTATTCAGAAATAGCAGTTTCCAAGGTAAACTAAAATATAGTATGAAGGGAGCTAAATTTACTTAAGGAGTTATGTAAAATGTCCTCGTATACCCTAGCATTGGCTCATCGACATATTTGTAGATGTAGACAATTTTATGAGTAAATTGACGTATTACTTGGGTCAAAAGTCTCTCACAACTATCGTAATCAAAACAGTGACTACAGGAAAGCTCATCCATACATCGAGCTTTACCCGTTCTAGTGCCTTGTAAGGCGAGTTGGCAGTTATTGAAAGTAAAGGATCAAGGGAAGGTGGGTGAAGGTTGGTTTGTTGAGTGTTGTGTATGTTTCAATGTGATTCTAGAGTTTTTCCATATTGATGTTGGTTAACTCAATGATGGTATTTATAATTAAGGATACAACATTCAAAGAAATTAAAATGATGTATTAGTTTAATCACAAATTCTGAATTTTGGTGGAAAAGTCGGAGATTATATAAGTATTTTAGTTGGTTTTAGTCAACAAAGATATGAAAACAATTGGAGCTTTAAATTTTGATGGACTAGTCGTTGAACAGCAAGAACAAGAAACGATTGGCCATAGTGGTACATTATTCTTATGGATTTTAGGAAATCATAAATTTCATAATCGCTCCAGCGAAGAGATTAGGCAAACTTTTGTTGAAGAGTTCTTCTTTTTCTCTAATTTTTCATAGACTTCAGAATATTGAAGTTTTTTAATTTGTCTATGTACGGGTTGTCGTCAAGGGGAGTTTTTGTTCCTTTAAGTAAGTTACTAACTGGAATTAGTAAATAGGTTTCATGCGTATAATTCTTATTCGGTAATGAATTAGTTCTAATGTTTGTGACTTGTTGTCGTTTTGAAGAATTTAATGTTTTGGAACCCTCAAAGTTGATGATATATTCGATACTTATCAAATATTGATAAATTTTGACGCCAGTCAAGTATCTAAGTACCGCTTAGACTAATATACCGCAATTATTTTCACCGAGGATGAATTCTATGAAATCCTAAAGGTAAAGTTGGATGAAAACTCGAATTCCCGAACTGAATTACTCTAATATAATATTCCAAAAATGATATGGTTGGGAAAGGACTTAAACTGATTCAACCCTTCGCACCAATGATCTTTTCAGCAATGTATATCTGACACCGCTTGCCTATTTGATAAGGTGCAAGTTTTGAAGTAAAACATCCTACAGGTTCAATATATACCTCATTTAACTACAAAGCCAAAAAGATGTCTATCTAGAAATTTTTAGTTTTAGGTGTGTACCTTAGGGAACCTTAGAGTTGTACAAAAGCAAATACTCGTAAGTACTTGTTTAACTTGGGTACGATAGTGCGACTTTGATGCCTCGTGGTGAATTTAAAATTTATTAAACCGTTACAAACGAATAACAAATTATTTTAAATACAATGGAATTAAAAAGTTAAAGCAAAATTAATTAAACTGAACTAATATGATACATGACAAGTTTGAAGTAGTTGAGAATTAAAACTAAAACTAACTTAAGTCTTACCTATCTTATAACTAGTTACATCGATTATTTACGCTGCATACATGTATTTTGAGGCTGAATACGCTAAGTGGCGATCATTAAACACCTTAATTAAATTAAAACAAAACGAAAGTATTATTATTTAGTCGTCTTAAAAGTCTTAGTTTCTTTTTAATAGTTTTCATTCATTGTTTATATACATATATATTCTTCTTTTAATACTTGAGGCATTATTAGATTTCAAAATATACTTAGATTGGCATAGCTGTCCATATTTGTTGGATCAGTTAACCACAGACTCCACCATGTGCATTGATGGAAATCTCTTAGCTCGACAATGCCCATATGCTTTGATACATTTTCGGCCGTTAATTATTTATTATATCATTATATTTTCTTACATTCTTATTTTCTTTTTAATGTATATATTCTTTTATTTATTAATTAGGTGCTTATTGCACTAATCTTCTTATTGTAATTATTATTGTTGTTATTGTCAATTATTGATTTTCAAGTCTTAGTCTAAGTCTAGCTAACTTATGTTTTACCTAATTATTTAAAATTCTAGCATTTACTTAAAAATAAAATGCTTTTTATCGAAGGCATTGAATTAAAGCAGAGGAAGTTGGAGTTTGAAACAGGTAGTTGAAATATCTTTAGGGCGATTTTGAAGTGGTGTGAGTAAAGATAACATAGGGAAGTAATTATTATAATAATTAGAATTAAAGTGGTGTAGTTTAAATATTTATGTTAATACGAAGGATCAGTTTTATTGAGAATTGAAATTTCATTGTTTAATTTTGATTTGTCTTAGGTAAAGTCATGAAGGTTGATAAGAAATAAATTTGGTTCTAACTGAGGATTTTGAGGAGGAATTTTCAATTTAAGTTTGCCTATAGATGCTGCATCAATTTGCCTTTTTCTAAAAGAAGTAGCTTCGAAAGTTGTTAGATATTCTTTTTTATCAATTAGTACGGAGCAATAATTTGGAGTATATATCAATTTTGATCCAAAGTGTATTCTTCTTATAATTGAATTTGGACATATAATATCTAATAAGTGTTCGGTGAGCTAACAATCCAAGAAGATTGAAAAATAGAGGGATTTCAAGCTTGGTTTTTTAAAGCTTAATAGTTGTGGCTCACATAATTTTGAACTACGAATTGAGAAATGGAAAGAAGAGGTGTGTTTCAATTCACTATTGGAGATAGATATTGAAAAATCAGTGGTGAATAGAATATAGTTGTAGGAAGGAATTGGAATTTGCAAGAAATGATCATTATGGACTGGAAAAGAAATTAATTGTAAATACTGATAGTCTGAATAAGGCTTTACTAAAGGAATTTCGAAAATGGAGGAAAAGTTGAATTTCGTGGGAAATCTTTAACTTGAATAAGAGTTTCATATAGTTCCAAGGTTTTTGAGTTTATAGGATAAAGTGTCTAAATTAGTTTTATGATTTTGTTTAAGAATTAAGGAAAAGTTTGTCCAAGATTGAAAATTAATGAAATATGAATTTGGTTACATTGTGCAATGGCTAGAAAGGTGTCTCGATCAGGGTAAGTGGGAATGAATAGCTCACAGAGTTGATTAGATCGTTCAAGGTTAAAGTGTATTAAGTGTTGATGAAGGTCCAGGTAAGGAGGAAGACAAGCAAGAGGATCGTTCTGAGAAGGGAAGTAAATCGTTGATATGTATTTTTATAGAAATTTTTGGTGTATTGTATCATAAGTAGTAAGTGTCATATTCGTTTGGTTTTTCTATAGTGTAAGATTCAATGAATCGTGGTTTTCTCTTGTTTCTTAAAAATGATTTTACATAGTGATCATCATCTAATTTGAATGTGTGTGTTTTCCGTGATTTATTCAACTTTTCGATGCATTTTTTGTATCTGTCCGTTTGTCAACTAAATATCCATATAAGTACTTCATTTTGTCTTTATGATCTGCTATGTAAGATTCTATGAAGGTTTTATCGAAATCTAAGTCAAAAGGATTTTTGCTGTCTGTATGTCCAAAAAGGATTTCAAAATATGTAAATTTTAAGTTGAAGTGAATTGAATGATTGTATACCAAAATACCGTATTGAATTTTTTTGTCGTCGGGTGACAATTAAAAGTCTATAATGTTCAATTAATTTTGAGCATAATTGTTCTCCTATTGCGTTGGACTGATGGCTATAATAACGACTACGAAATTTTTCAATGGTTGTTTGTTGAATCCGTTGTCTGATATAATGGTATCAGGGGCGGTATAACTGGTTATGCAGGAAAATAGTTTGTCTGTAAAGTCAATTAAGTTACTGAATTTTAAAGGGTAAGCTTGAGAAGTATTGATAAATGCATCACTTATTGTCAAATATTTTTGATTGCTAATTTGGAAAATCTCCATGTGTACAGTGCAAAGTAGTCTGTTAGAAGTAGGGGTTAAATTTAAAGGTTTTTTGACAGGTTGTCTGTTGTATCTGCTAGTTTTGCAAATTTCTCATTCATTTATATAGCCTATAATATCGTTGGTCATAGCTTTCCAAAAATATTTTCGTTTTAATTTTTCCGTTGGTTCTTGTATGCCTCTGCGGTTACTTTCGGTTTCTTGGTAATTTATTATTAGTAAAGCTGGTTTGCGTTTATGAGTAGTGTAAGTAACTTGTGTAATGAATATAAAGAATTTTGGTGTATTATCGTTGGAAACAGAAATTATGCAGTTGGAAAATTCGTTATAGAGAGAATCAGTGGGAAAGAAACAGTAATAGCTAGTTTTAGGAAAGCAGGAGATAAAAATTCGTTAAGCTTTATGTCTTTATTATATTTATTAAAATAAACTTTTGTTAATTCGTTACCGTCAAAAGTAGAAGTCTTTATAGGTTTAGGTATTGTAGTTGCGATAAATTCAATTTGGTTTGGGAAATACTGTAAGAGTTTTTCGGATATGCGAATACCAGGGGTTGATTCTAATTGTGTATAAATAGAGTCTGTAAAGGATCGATTGTCATGGATTGGTTCAGGAGGTTCGGGTAATAGGGTTATGGATTAAAAATTTCTTCTAGGTTAGGAATTTCGGCGTTATTAGGAATAATACGACATGTATCTAAATTTGGTTCAATGTCGCATATTATGTCACCAATCTGATTCAAAATTTCTTTAGATACCGTCAAGGGATTTAGGTTAATTCGTGATAATGCATCTGCTATTTTTCTGCTTTCCTCGGGAAGGTATTTTATGTCAAAGTTAAATTCTTCTGATTCAAGGGACCAGTGTGTCAGTTTCGAATTCAGTTCTTTTAAATTTCTAAGCCAAAATAAATTTTGTTCCAAAAAGATATGGTGTAAATTATTCTGTAGCCAGAACCGTTGCCAAAAGTTCGCGCTCAATAGTTGAATATAGTTGTACCGTTTCGTTTAATATTCGCGATGCATAAGCAATTGGCTCTTATTTTGGCGTTTATTGTTAATTCAAAAGTTTTGTGAAAGTCAGGGTGTTGTAGTAATTGTTCATTAGTTAATAATATCTTGGTGTGATTAAAAATTTTTATAAAGGATTCCTAATGTTGTACTCTATTAATATTTTTTAAACATCTTGTAAGGGGTTTCGCAAATTTTGCGAAGTCTTTTATAAATTTTCAGTAATAACCGAATAGTCCTAAATGACTTTTTATTTATGTCTTGGTCTTTGGAATAGAAAAACTAAGTATGACTTAGATTTTGGAAGGATCTGGTCGTATTCCGCCTGGTGAAATGATATAGCCTAAATATTTAATTGTTTTATGAAAAACTCGGATTAGTCTGGTTGTACCTTTAAGTTAGTGTCACGGAAGCGTTGGAAAATCTTGTGGAGTCTAGTCATATGTTCGCATGGTGAAGTTGAATAAATAATTATGTCAAGGATACTAAACATTGAGTAAATGTAAATCATGAAAGTTCAGTGTTAATCATGCGCATTAATGCCAAAGGGGAATTTTTTAAGCCGAAGGGTAAACATCAACCTTGATAATGCTCCTCTTGTGTTGAAAATACAGTTTTTTCGCGGTCTTTAGGGTATTTTGCAATTTAATGGAATCCAGGCGCTAAGTCTAATGTAGTGAAATAATTTGCACGTCCTAAGTTGTCTAAAATGGTCTCAACGTTATGTAAAGGGAATTTATCTTCTATTGTGTTTTAGTTTAATTTTTTATAGGCAATCACGGTTCGCCATTTTTGTTTGCCACAAACGTCTTGTTTCTTTGTTACTATACAAATGGGGAAATTATAGGGGCTTTCAAATGTTTCAACAACTTTCTATTTTAGCATCTTATTTATTTCAGTTCTAACTTCTTCACCGTGTACCTGTAGATATCTGTAGGTTTTTGTTCTAATTTTATCTTGTGTAAGGTTATTCATCGTTAAGAATTTATCGGGATGGTAAAAAATTTCTTTATATTCGTAGCTAAGTCAGTTATAAAGTCTGTTCTTCTTCTTTTAAACGGTCTACCCTTAAGTTGTCCTTTAAACTTTACAAAAGTAAATTTTGCTTGCTAGTCTAGCGCATTGGTAATATTATGGTTATTAATTTTTATTTGTTGTTGATGTTCTGGACTTATGCAACCTTCTAAGTATATTGGAGAATCTATTGCAAGAATTTGTTTTAAATCTGACGTATTTATTATTATCGTGTGAAACCAACTACTTGTAAGTTTTCCTAATGCCGAAGGCATAATTAAGCTCGGTGGTAAATTAATTTTGGGGGCGATCTTTGTTCCATTAGATCCTAGAGCAGGTAATTTTCTGATGATTTCGGTACGATGGGAAATTTGAATTGATTTAACTGTTCCTGCAGTAATTTTCGTACAATCACAGTCATTACGTCTTTGGATTCTTTAATGTTCATTTATTCATTGTAATAGAAGGGTACGTTTTTTCAGTCTGTAAGTGGTTCTATTTGTAGCCAATGTTAGTTTCTATCTTTTTTAGAAATGTACTGCCGATCAAACGGTTGAATTTGGTGAAAGTCACATAAATATACTGTGAGTATTCCATCTTCATTAAATAAACTATGGATTTCAGCAGTGTAATTGTGATAAATCTGCACGTGCGAGGTAGAAATTTCAAAATGATGTTCAGAGATATTGTGAAGAAAATTTTGTTCATTTGACTGGATTAATAAGAAGTACAACACACTTCGTCAGATATCTTATTTACAGATAAAAAGATATTCAATTCCAAAATCTTAAAACTTGGATAACAAATTCACACGTACATAAAGCAATTGTTATTTATACAGCTTAAAATTATACTTCTAATTTAATGCAACAAGTTTGTACGTATGTATATAAATTCTTCAATTCTAACATTAATAGTTTTCGGAAATAACAATATTTAAATTTATTACTTTTTCGTCGACTTCAAAGGGCTCGTTACTTAAGGGTTGTCTCCAATAGACTGTGTCAAATATTGACAGCTAAGACCCTCGATGCAGCTGAATAGATTTCTTGGTAAAACATTGCAATTCAAAGTTTCCAAATTATATATATTAATTAGGGATCCCCAAAGGAATCCTACCACGACTGCGTCAAATATGTTTCAGTATCGTCCGAAATTGCATTTAAAAAACTTTATTTTAATTTAAACACTAAAACATATGGAGTTTATGACACGTTTATTACTCATTCAAGTATAACAGGACAAAACTGAATATTATAACTGCAGAGAGCTTTTATATTAAATAAATGCTAAGTCTAAAATAATAACATAATATTGTCATATAGTAGATGATAGTTACAATGTAACAAGCTGTAAAAATTACTAAAAGCGCATCTTTTGTTAAACATATAAAAATGTAAAACAATAAATAAAAACGCTTAAAAAATCTGCGAAATTATGTGTACTTTATGATAGTATAATTTATGAAAATAAATTAGAAGCCCAAACAATTAAAAAAATCTAGAGAAATAAATTATTTGATACAAAGTGGTAAGAGCTAAGCTTGGCACATCAGAGGACAATTTTTTACTGATTTCACCTTGCTGAGTCTTATCAGGTAAGCAACACCTTCCGATACACCAAGTAAAGCTCCAGCCACTTTGTGCAAATGTACTACTATGACAAATGGTGTATTCTGTTGACTCTTAACTAGTCAATCTGTAAAAACGTTGTTCATATTCTTCAATATCTATAGCCAAGAAAATCAGTTATATCATAAAGGGCGTCTTTAATTTAGCCTTCAAAGTTCACCATTTTCAATTAAGCACACTCTTTGCTATGATCTTTCTAGATGCCGCATACTTAATACAAACGTGGCCCTTGAATTAAGCAACTTCAACGTATAAAAGTTCTGGTATCTCATTGAAAGTAATACGACTTTCAAGAAACAATTTTTCACCCACCTTCCTTCCTACATTTCCAATAAATTCTAATTCGCCTTTCGAGGCGACTATTACAGGAAAAGATTCCGGTGCATAGATAAGATTTCCTGTGCGTCTTGTTCTAGCTACGATAGTAGTGAACAAATCTCTTGGATTAAATTCTACCGCAATTTACTGATAAAACTGCCTTTATCTACAAATACGAGTATATAGATAATGTAGTATTACGCAAATAGGATAACATTTTACGTAACGACTTAAATAAACATAAGTTATTTCATTCTAAAATGTAGTTAACTTGGAAATTAAAGTCAACTGTTTTCTGTAATTCCTGGATACTAAAGTAATCAGAAATGTCAGTGTCAGATTAAAACTGAGCCTAGTAGAGGAGATTAGCCGGATCTAAGCCCCTCCGCACCACCGCTGCGAAAAACCGCGAAATCGACCACCACGGGCGGATGTTAATTCGCGGTTTTAATTAGATTATCAATTTAGTTATGAGTTTTCGCGGAAATTCACGGGTTTATCAGCCATTTTTATCGCATATTCACGGTTTTAATCACATTATCAATTTAATTCGCGGTCTCAATCACATTATCTATTTAATTCGCGGTTTTAATCACATTAACAATTTAAGCACGCGTTTTATTCGCGGTTTGTTCATGGTGGGGGGAATATTTGAATTTTGGGGGGAATATTTGAATTTTGACGGACATGTTGGATTTTAATACATGCCATCTTTAATTTCATGGTAGGAATATTTGAATTTGGGGAAATCTAGTTATTTTTATCATCCATCTATTATTACTAGGGATTTTATGATTTTGCATAATGGTTTATAATTATGAGGTCGAAACTTTCTGCATGCAGATATTAAATATATAACTGTCCTGTATATTGATGTTATAGCGGAACAACCCATATATTGTATTGTTTAATTATTCATTATCAATTTCCTGGAATTTCCGTGTAGTAAAAAAGTATGACCTAATGCTGCAACCACGAACATGCGCTTTTTGTGATAGCATTCTAGAACAATGGAAAACCGATTTGTCAAACTTTCACTTTCAATTCCCGGAATTTTCGTGGTGAAACACTAAGCAAACAAGTATGGCCTAAGGCTGAATATACTTTATAAGGGGCTCCTTTTGGATTAAATTTTAAACAAATTATACATTATTCAAATTGTAAATGTAATAGCTTTAGAAAATTTAATACAGTAATCCAATATGGAGCGAGTTAAATATATGATAAACATCATTATATTGCACAATATTCAAGATAATTAATTACTTGCGTCAAATTATAGAATTCCACGATGATCAAATATATAATATATAACTTAATACAACGTATCCTGTTTAAATTAAATTTTACATAGAAAACATACTATTTTAAAGTATATATTTAAGAATTCAATTTAACTTAAAAAAGCGCTTTTACGATATATGTCTTTTAAATTCCCAATTTTACCTTATT
>JAHWXV010371413.1:0-10507 GCA_024586415.1 Phrixothrix hirtus | reverse complement strand
TATGAACTTAGTCGCCACACTCATAGATGGCGCGCAACAAGACGCGGGGAAATTTGAATTTGCATTCTAACAGCCATATTTAAATCTAAAAATCATCTTGAAAAATTTTTCTAAGTTATAAATGGCGGTAAAATTCAATTGGAATCTTCCGCCATTTTGGAACTACAGTTAAGTTGGTAATAGATCCGACACCATTTCGGAACTACATTTAGGTTGGTAATAGATCCGACACCATTTTCGAACTATATTTAGGTTGGCAACAGATTCAACGCCATCTTTTCACTAAGGCTTGGCCCCACATCTTCTCCGGGGGCGGAGTGCCGGAGGCCATTCTTACACCTAGGGCTGTGCCCCTCCACCAACTAGACGGCCATCTTGAACCCCATTCTCCGTCGGACATCTTGTCATGTGACTTAACTCCTACACGTGGTTGAGCTGACGGCCATCTTGGGGCCCATGTCTACTGCGGGGCAGAGTCCGTGGCCCCATTTCTGCATCTAGCACTTCGACACACTCCAATACCTAGGGCTACGACCCTCAGACAACTCGGCGGCCATCTTGTGACGTCACTTCCGATCCAGAAGCCCTGTTGTATTACTACTCTAAACTATTAGAATAATATTTTGAATAACAAAAGGGCTTACAACAGTTTAAATTTAAAGTTAGTTAACTGCAAGAGTGATCATAAGAATAAATTAAGTACTGCAGTTTACGAGCAAGAATAATTGAGATTTTATGCAATTATGCATACCAAAGGTTGTAAATAAAGTATACGTCTGTGAAATTCTGTCTTATTTCTTTCCATCTACTTATGTAAACATTTCCTACCTCCTGTACATATTTGAGTGTAGGTTCAGGTTTTACATTTAGCCCCGTACAATATTATTGGTACCTGCAGCCATAATAATTAAAGAATAAAGAACCTGGCCCCGCTCCGTCATTGGGTTTTACCTCAGGCATTATTGTAACCTTGCTTTGCAATATTGCAAGGTTGCCAAAGAAACGTTACAACATACCTTATTTATCACAATCTTCAACAACAAACATTCAGCTGTAATTCAAGGTCATCATATTCACTTTTGAAGTACTAGTTTTAGAAAGCCTGTAGTAACTGGTCATATGAGCATACAATCATTGAAGCCATCGCAACAATTTTAAATTTTAATACATCCTGCCGGTACCTCAACGTAGATTTACATTTGTTCATTTTCATAGAGCTCAATTTTGGTTGCTTAAATCAGTCAAACACCCCATCATGCGTCGGTTTCAGCGCTTAAAGGTTTCACGTAACCTCGTGACCGCCGCAGCATACATAGCATGCAGGAGCGCGGCTAGGACAGGACTTAATTACACGGCCCAATTTTAAGTACTTCCCGCAATGAACGGGTTGAGACTTCGTGGCGTGGGGTTTTTCAAGCCTCTAAAGGCAGTTGAATATGATTTGGCATCAGGAAAGGAATCAGTCGGGGGTTTCGTGATACGCATTGGTGCCGTCCGCATGTCAGTTTCTCAGGAAACTATTTTCCAGACGTTGGTAAAGGATAGATTGAGAGCGATGAGATGAGTCTTGCTCTCACCAACAGTCATATCCATCTCGACCTCTTAGGTCGTAGGAAAATTAATTCTTAGGGCGTTGTCTATTAATTTTGTCGAACATGTTCTTTTTTTCTAGTGTACTCTATTGCAATGTTTTGTTAATAATAGTGTAATTTTCCATTATCCTAGATTTCCTTTAGATTAAGTTTGTGAATTTAATTTTTTTAGTTTAACACTATTTTGGTATTCATTAAATGTGCATTTAGACATCTTATGAACTATACAAATAGTAAATATTATAGACATTGTGTTAAATTACAAAAAGAAATAAATTTTAATTTGACAAACTCGATTATCAAAGCAAGAACAATTAAAAAATCCCAACAACTGCCAACAACAATCTTTAATAAATTTTACCGTAAAAAATTATACGAGTATAGTGCGTCGGCCTTCTATAGCTCCGGTGTTAGTATTGGTAGGGATTTTAAAGTTTCACGAAGTGTTAAGATGGTAAATGGGTACTTTCTAAAATTATTTCTGATTATACAGGGTGTTCTAGAAAAAGGTCTCCCACAGTGGAATTCAAGCTTTTTGAATGGAACATCCTATATATTCTTACTTTTTGGTATGACATTTAGTGATCGTTATTCATATTATAAATCTTAGTGCTATCGAGTTAGTGGTTTTAAAGATATAAATTTTTCCTTAAAATAAACTACAAGTGTCGTCCTCCCATTAAAAAATCACTACATACACAAATATGAATTTTAACAAATTTTACTATAACTGGCTATTACAGAAGGTTAGGAAATACTATTGTTCCAATTCTGTGGCCTTATTGTGTACAGGGTGTCCAGAATAAATTTTTTAAAGATAGACAACTTCAGACAAAGTTTTCTCAATTTCTTCAAATGGAACACCTTATATATTCTTTCAGGGTCTGATGCAAAATTAAGATAGCCCTCAATCTATATGGGGGTTCTATATACCTATCTTAAGTTATTTTCGAAATTTTTAGTGAAACTTAGTTACATTGTAATACTAAATTAAACTACCCGTAAGAAAAGAAAAAAAAAGTGAAAAAGAAAAACCTTCATGCTATAGTAGGTGTTCAAAATGTTGTCCATTTTCTTGCAAATACATATTAATTCTTTTGAAGAAATTCCTTTGGACACTTCGTAACATTTCTGGTGTCATACTTTGGAAAGCATTTATTATACTTTCACGCATATTGTCAGCAGTAGTATGCGGTACCGAATAACAAGCTTCCTTTACATATCCCCATAAAAAGTAATTGAGTTTAGTTAGATCTGGCGTAGGAACTGGCCAGTTGACAGTGCCATTTCTACCGATCCATCTGGCTCGATAAGTATCGTTTAAGAAGTCGCTTATTGCTCTTGAATAGTGGGCAGGTGCACCATCATGTCGCAACCAAACCCGTTGTAAAAGCACTCGTGGGATATTTTCCAATAAACCAAGGTGAACGTTTTGTAGAAAGTCTAAATATGTTGGTCCGTTCGGACTCCTTTCAAAAAAGTAGGGACCAATAATATCCTCACCAAGGATACCTTCCCAAACATTGATACTCCATCTATTTTGTTGATAAGGTTCTCTAAAGGAATGAGGATTTTCAACTGCATAATAATGGAAATTATGGCGGTTAACTGAACCATTTCTATGGAAAGTGACTTTGTCAGAAGACAAAACTTTATCAAAAAAAACCCTGATCTTCCTATATTTTACATCTAGCCCAATTACAAAAAATTATTCTTCTTTGAAAATCATCATCCATCAGTTCTTGATGTAGCTGAATATGATACGTATGATATTTATATTTTTTAAGTATTTGTCCAACGGATCCATTACTTACACCTGTTGCTTCGCTTATGTCACGTTGACTGCAGTGGCGATCTTCTACAGGTCGTAAAAGGATAGTTAGTTCGTTTTCTTCATGTGATGCCGTCTTTGCGCTAGTCTGTTTTGTATACGCAACATTTTCAGTTGCTATTAATCGATTCAATAACTTTCGGACAGTTTTTGGGTCAAGCGTTCTTTTGTTGGGATAACGTTGGTGATATATCCGACTCGGCAATAAACAATTTTGTTCAGCCTGCCCAGTACAAAGATCATATCCACAAGTTCATCTTTAGTAAAATTCATTTTTACTTCAAACTACTAAAGTTATAAATAAATATTAGCAAACTAGCACGTTCACAATGATAGCAAACAATATTTTACAAGTTGACCAAATGCATTTTATCTATGGCACCTTGATTAGGACAACATGTCTTGGGGATAAGTACATTCTTTGAGCATGGTAACCAAATTTTATTAAATATTTCGAAAATAACTTAACATAGGTATAGGGAATTCCCATATCAATCGACGTAGAATTTAATTTTGCATGAGATACTGAAACAATATACAAGGTATTCTATTTGAAAAAATTGAGAAAACTGTGTCTGAAGTTTATTTTTAAAAATTAATTCTGGACACCCTGTACGCAATAACGTCACAAAATTTGAAAAAAGTATTCAAAATCCTTCAGTAATAGCTGGTTACAGTAAAAGTTGTTAAACTTCATATTTGTGTACGTGGCGATTTTTTAATAAGAGGACGACGCTTGTAGTTTATTTTACAAAAAAATTTATATCTTTTAAACCACTCACTGGATTGCACTAAAATTTATAATATAAATGGCGATTATTAAAGTTATACCAAAAACAAAATTATGTAGGGTATTCCATTTAAAAAAATTTAACTCCTCTCTGTCCCCTTTTTCTAGAACACCCTGTATAATCAAAAATAATTTTATAAAATTCACGTTGCGCTTCTAAATTGTTTGTGAAAATTAAAAATCTCTACCTATAATAGCACCGGAGCTATGGAAGGCCGACGCACTATTGTCCCACCCAGTATATCTTCACCTTAGCTGTAATATTTAGTTTTGAACAAGAAAATTAAGTAAATTTGAGCAGGGTACTTAATATGAATAGATGCAGTGGCAGATTAAAACAAATGTCACATGACCAGTTTTTCCGAAAAGAATGGCGACCGTTTGTTTCGAACTGCTTCGAGCATGGTTGATCTTGTAACAACCATTCAGTCGACTGCTGTTTACTTTCCAGCTCATACGCATATATCCATGATTTTTCACTTGTTGCAATATTATATATAGCTCGTCTGCCGTAACCTCGCAAAAAGTTGCACTTCGCGCATGTAGTGTGGGGATGTCACGACTATGTTAAGTACATTCGTAGATAAAATCTACCCGGAATTACTGTCATTTTTACTCTGACATTTGTCTATTCAAATTGAACGTTTACCGGAACATTAAAGTGTTTAATTTTTATTTCGTTCCTATACTTGCTATTTATTGTTTGTTTATTATTGTTAATGCAGGAGGTAAACAGCATGGATTTACAGACTATACTCTATTAATATTTAAATCGGGAACTAAATCTGGTGATTATCATCATGATATGAATTTTGAAAATTATTTAAAATGGATTACTGAAAAACTGCTTCCAAATTTACCCCAAAATTGCGCGCTAGTATTTGACAATGCACCCTACCATAATGTGCAAATAAATGCAGCGCCCAATTTTAACTGTAAAAAGCAAATAATGTTGGACTGGTTAACTGAAAACAATATTCACTGCTCGTCAGACATGACAAAAGTCGAACTTTATGTCTTAATAAAAAGCAATAAATATCAGTTTAAAGGATTTAAAATCGATTCAGTCCTCCAAGCTCAACGTCATTCTGTGTTAAGATTGCCGCCATATCATCCAGAATTAAATCCAATAGAACTAATATGCGCAAATATAAAAAATTATGTGGCTTCGCATAATGCAACATTTAAATTAGAAGATGCGCAAAGGTTGGCAAAGAAAGGATTTGCTAAAATTACTGTACAACAGTGGAATGAAGTGTGTGCAAAAATCTATAAAATTGAAAACGATTATACTGGACAAGAAGTATTTATGGACATTGTTACGGAACCATTAATCATTCAAACGGGAAATGATAGCGATTCAAGTGAAACTGATGTCGGGTTTAGTGATGGTTCTGTGAATAATTTTTAATCTCTTATTAAACTAATATTTATAGCATGATACCAAACAAACAGTCGCCTATTCACTAGAATGTTTGCGCATATTATAGCTGACAAGGATATATGCTCTGGCACGGCGCGCGGCAGCTTGCTACTTGAAACGCACAGTCAGCACATTGAAATGTATTAAACTTGATACGTAAAATCACCTGGTTAAAAGAAAACTATCACTTCTTACAATTTATGATTTAAGTTGTTTATTGAAAATAACGGTAATAATAGTTTAGAATGCAATGACATTTTTAAAAATTTATCGCTTATTTTACCAAATCGGCATTATTTATAACAAATGTAAACAACTTTGTAAACAATGTTATTTATCTATTAATATTTTCTGATAGAATTGTACTTTTAAAAACAATAAATAATTTTCTCCTATGATATATGAAACTTGTATCTGTAGGTAGTGAAACGTTTCTCGATTGGGTGTACTTCCATGAGTAAAAATTTGAAATGCGAACGAAGAAGTGTGTGCTAACCCGATGATCGCGATAAATCAACTCGTTTTTTTTCCATGTTACAGTTACGGTCTGTATGTATTTTGAAGCACCGCTATTGTATTTATTTGCACCAATCGCGCGGTCCTATTTTTAAGATGTTTTCAGATTATGTGAGATCCAGCGAGAACAAGCCTTTTTTACGGCTAAATGTTCATGCAATATTTTATGTATGCTGGTCGAACTAATGAATAGGTTTGCCTCGAACAATTGTATAAAGTTGTATAATCTCACGGTATGTCACATGACGATCTTGCAATATCAGTTTTGGCACAGTGTCAATGTTTTCGGGCACAACAACTAATTTTGGACAACCGTCATGGCTTTCGTCGTTGAGCGGCCACGATTAAACTCGCTATACCAACGTTTCACAGTGGCAAAGGATGGACTTCAGCGCCAAAAACTGAAGTAACTTGATTGATGCACTCTTATCTAGATAATTCACCTCGATAGCCGGAAATCGCACGAACATTTTCAAGAGTTAATTCCATTCTTACTCTGAGGTACAATTTTTAAGTCACTATAAACACCAGTAATCACACGAAAATGTCAAAATAATATGAATCAAGTTATGTTCAGAAATGTCAAACTTTCTATTACAAATGCTAGATGGGGTCTTAAATACGCAGTCTTGCCAAGGCTCGCAATATAAGTAGTGCACCTCGTACAAAATAAAGCGTACAGCTGTCCAAACCGTAAAACGCTGACCAAGTCCAAGATTAGCGTGTCTTCTGAGAAATGCAAAATACAATGTTTGCCCACTTGCTTGTCCTCTTTGCTCAAAGGGTTGTCGATATGACAGCTTTGTCCTGAAATCGATCGAGTCAAATTCATCTCTTCACAAAGAGTGAGCTCAAATAGCTTAGGTCAAGGTTACTTCAACTAGTTGATCTTTCTGTACCTTGGGGTAAAGCATCTTGTGTGTGATTAACATTCTCATTTCTCCATTTAACCATCTTAAACCTTCACCTTTAAAATGGTGCAAAAATCTTCCTTGGTAGACCATTACCTCTTGCGTTGCAATTCGGGTGAACCCGATAGCCCATGAACTCAACAACGGCTTACTTTATTGACAGAGAGCCCCATTTGCAATATTATTTCTTCCGCATTGGTGTCTACAAAATAGGAATTAACAAAGTATAGCGTACAGTCTTCATAACTCACACAACCGGGATAAAGGTATAGTCACCTAAATCGCACCACCTAGACTTGCATACGAAATACATAAAATTGATGTAAACAAGTTCCATCTTAGCTCTCGACACCATGGTCAGTTGTTGAAATGCCCTATTTGAGCTACGCTGCTTTTTATCGTAGCAAAAGTAATAATAACTTGAAATTACTTAATAATGCATAACTAAACCTGAACTCCAAAAGTTACCATCCGTCTTTACCTGCAAAAATTAGAGTTTTAGTTACTTTCAGTGAAATAATATATCTTTATTTACTTTTTCAACCATTTTGCTCAATGGCGTCGAAAGCGGGATGTAGCAATACAACTTTCGGGTAACATGCAATTTCCCTTTGTCCTGGGTATAAGAAAATAGACGCCTTCCTCGAAATGAATATAATTTTATCAACAAATTATTGATGAAAATGAAATTTATTATTTGGGATCAAAAATACATTGTAATGAAACACTTATTACCATGAAGTAAAAATGAATTAAGATGAAAAGGAAAAATGATGCTTTTTTGGTCAAGAAAGAAAGATTGAATAAGAATTGAAGAACTAAAAAATTTAATCTGGAAAATTAAATTTTCTAAATATATAAAATATATAAAAAGTAGGAATATTTGGCAATAAACCTTGATGGAACATAAAAATATTTCATCATGAGCCATTGGTAAAAGAAAGCTAACGTTTTCCTCGAAATGAATACAATTTTATCAACAAATTCTTGATGAGAATGAAATTTATTATTTGGAATTACAAATAAATTGTAAGGAACGCATGTTACCACAAAAAGAAGAAAATCTGTCAACAGACGTATAAAAACGCATAAATAAAACTTTTTCCATCAGAAAAGAAAGGTTAATCAACTTAAACTAGAGGAACATAATCATGATTGACTTTATATACGCACTATTCACTACTTACTAATATAATACCCAGGCCCGTAGTCATGAGTTATTTTACTACACAACTTGTAAGCGAGTCTGAAAATCTTACAACTTTGGTCGTTTATTCATAAAGGCCAGGTATATATTTCCATGTGACGTTAATAAAATCCAATTGGTAAAGTACCAATATAAGCTGTATTTCAAAGATTGCTTTGTAACCTTATAAATAATATAATTCCATTTTACGAAAAATTATGAAAAGCTTAAAATGCTAAGTTACATGTTATAAGAATTAGAAGCATTCTGTTAAATAAACATATATTCAACAATGTGTGCAAATATAAAAAAACGTGAAAACGATTATACTGAACAAGAAGTATTTATGAACATTGTTACCGAACCATTAATCATTCAAACGGGAAATGATAGAGATTCAAGTGAAACTGATGCCGAGTTTAGTGATGGTTCTGCGAATACCTTTTAATCTCTTATTAAAGTAATATTTCTAGTATGACGCCAAACAAACAGTCTGCTATTCAATAAAATGCTTGCGCATATTATAAGCGAGGATATATGCTCTGGCACGGCGCGCGGCGGCTTGTTACTTGAAATGCACAGTGAACACATTCCATTTATTAAACTTGATATTTAAAATCACCTGGTTAAAAAATTAACACTTCCAACAATTTATGATTTAAGTTGTTTATTGAAAATAACGGTAATAATAGCTTAGAATGCAATGACACTTTTAAAAATGTATGGCTTATGTTACCTTATCGGCATTATGTATAGCAAATGTAAACAACTTTGTAAACAATGTTATTTATCCATTAATATTTTTTGATTGGATTGTACGTTTAAAAACAATAAATAATTTTCTCGTATTATTTATGAAACTTGTATTTGTAGGTAGCGAAACGTTTCTCATTTGAGTGTACTTCCACGAGTAAAAATTTAAAACGAGAACAAAGTAGCGCGTGCTCACCCGATGACCGTGATAAATCGACTTGTTTTTTTCTCAGGTTATAGTGAATGGTCTGTACTTTTGGTCAATATGATGTTAATCTTGTCCGTTACTAAACCTCGGGAAGCAATGTTTGTATAGTTTCAGAGAGCAGTATTTTGCTTTTTCTTATGTTGATGCTAGCAGCTAGTTTACAGGTTGGCTGATATAAAGAAAAATCGATTCAGAATATCCTCGCTACCGTCCACTCTCGTGAGTTTCCTAGAAAAGCTCAGGATATACAACATATAACGTATATTCCGCAATACAGCTACCTGTTTTGTAAAATACTCCTTTGGAACTTGTTGAAATACAGACACCTTCTGCATGTAGAAGAACTTTCTGAAATCTAGTGAGCATCGGCAAGCATAACTGCCCGTAAATGTAACGGACGCGTCGCAAGATATTTTCAAGGTCTAATTTGGGCTCACGTTATACTGGTTGTAGTATTATTTAGAATATAGATACCGTCGGCCTTATTAATAAACAAACTAGTAGCATACTAAATTTAGTATGATATTAATGTACATCACTACTATGTAAATTGAATATGTAACTGTGCATACTTAGTATCGATTAAATTTAGTATGCTATTAGTTTGTTTAGTAATAAGGCTGTAAATCATTATTTATCTATTATCATAGCGTAATACGTTAGTTAACAACATTAATTTCAGCATCGCAATGAGCTATTTACCGCACTAGTGCCGTAAAGGAACTCATTACAACACTACTTTCTTTAATTTACACCAATCTGTAAATTTGTTTGTATTCCAACTCGTATCTTTGTCTCGACTTTGAAGGTATAATTCTGGCAAGTGCTGCATCAGCTAGAATTTGCACATCGGAGAGAATATTTTCGCTTTCATCATTTATGTCACAAATTTTTGTCAATCAAATATACATACATAAATAAAAACAGTTTCTTTAGCAACTTCGTTCATATGATTTCATGCTATAATTTCGCTTCAAAAACTATAGACTTTCGTTTAATTACTTTTATGATAATAGATAAAACGTTGTACAATATTCATATCGTAAATGTATATTACGATTCTTGACGTCACGTAGCGTAATATTATACTTTACGATACTTGTATCGTAAATAACTATTATGCTAGTGATAATCATAAATTTGAAAATGTTTCCAAAAAACTCTTAGACGTGTTCCCGTGATGGGAATTTTAAAAGTGTGTCACAAGACGAAATCGCAATAACGCATGTGGCAGAAACACCAGTGTTTTAGCAACGGCCGGTAAAGCTACAGTGGAGCGAGGCGTGGTTCTCCTATA